>BMAV01009365.1:0-65816 GCA_019973955.1 Trichonephila inaurata madagascariensis
CTTTAATTAAAATAAGTTAAATGTCCGTAATATAATAAAATTCCCACACAAAAATCAAATTTATATAACTGGCGGGAAGTTGAAAAATTAATTAATAAAAGGGGAAGTATGCAGTATCAAAATATTCTCTAATTTCGTATTATTATTGGCAGCAACAGCTTTTTTAACAACAGCATGATTTTTCTGTGTAAACAAAACAATTTTCTAATCAATTAGTGTCAGTTTTATCTAGTTAAATGGAAAATTTGATGAAAATATTGTCATTATTCATGAATAAGTACAGCAAACTAAAAAAAGCATGTAGAAGGAGAGTTTATCAATGTCGCAATATAAAGCTATGAGAGGGCTATTGGTAACGGGGTTCGTAATTTTGAGCCTTGGTCAAGTGAGGGACGACACTAGGCTACCGTGGTCTTAAATCATGTAGAAGGAGGTTGAGGATAAATTAGTTTTAAAAAAACTAAAAAACGCTTTATGGTTGCTCTACATCAATTGTTATAATTTCTTACTAGTTTTATTCCGAAATGCTGAGTTAATGTAAAATTTAGTACAAAGCACCCCCACACTTTTACCACAATGACATTAATTTTCTCGTTAATCATTTTATTTTTATATGAAGAACTATTTTTTTTTTACTTTTTAGTTCGATTAACCATAAAAGCGTGTTTTTTTAGTTTTTTTTAAACTATAATTTATTTTTCATTTTTTAGTTCGGTCAACAGTAAAAATATGTAGTTTTAGTTTTTTAAACTCATTTATTCATACACTTTTTTTTTAATTTTTGGCCCTCGACCGAAAAAGTTTGCCATTCCCTAAGTTAGAACAAATTATTATTATTATTATTTTTTCACATGCACACGTCTTTTTTTTTCCATTTTCAGAAAGACTGGACAGTTGTTTATATTATGATAAAAAATTGCTGACGCAAAAAAACATTTTCGCTTTTAGGGTTACTCTCAGGGGCGTAGCTAACGCCGTATCAATGATACGGGCACCCAAGCTACAGGGGACCAGCATGTGTACTACATTTCCATTAACAGGGCTCCCATATTTAAAAACGCTCCCTGAAGGAATTTTGATACAGAGCCCCCTCAGAGCTAGCTACGCCAGTGGTTACTCTTAAACTTTTAGTCGCCAAATCTGGAAATGGTATAATGAATTTGTCGGAAATGGAAAAACTTTTTCAATGATTATTGTCAGGCATGGAAAAAACTATAAAAATTGTACTTAATTGACCTTACAAGTGGAAAACTTGGAAAATTCCTGACCTTTAAAGTTGAAGATTGAGTTGAATATTACGTCCCTTCAAACGAGGGCTTATGGAAGCGTGTTGAAATTGCCAATGGGTATTAGGTATCGGACCGTGGTATGCTGTCAAGTGAGTAGTGAATATAAGTCGACACTGTTCAGAGCAACGAGGACTTAAAGCGACGGAGCTGAAACTTTTACCATGGTGTGTGGTGTGGATGGACAGGGCTGGCCGCTCCATTACCATCACCCACCAATGGGGGGACTTTGCTCCAAACCCTCGTGTTTGTGCATTGCGACTAACGGAGTGTACTGGGCGACGGACGACGTTTCCTGGTAAAACAATTGACCACTTATAAAGCTGTAAAATTGCAGATGCAGTCTAGTAAAACGTCCAGCCTTGCGGGATCACCATCGTATCAGCCGTATCAATGATACGGGGCCTCAAGCTGTAGGGGCCCCAGCATGTGTAACTACAGTCCCACTAACAGAGTTCCCATATTTAAAAAGGGCCCCGAAGGAATTTTGATCCAGGGCCCCCTACGCTAGTGACGTCCAGAACTGTATTCTTATATCTTGCTGAGTCAAAGGTGCACACAAGGGAGGGGGATCCCTGGGTCAGACCCCCCATCGCCCTTGATTTTTTTTCGGAATATATACATTTTGATTTATATACATGGAATACAATCCTATGTATATAATACATAAAATTTAATTAAATATTGGTCATTAATAATTTATTTTATTAATTAATGCTAATTATTAATTCAATGACTTATTTTTCATTGTTTTTTGTTAACGACAAAATTTGGCGGCGTATTGGGGTATACGAGAATGGTGAACTTTTGACTCTAGACCCCACCCCCTCCTTTGAAAAACTCCTGTGTGCGCCATTGAGCGGAGTTAGTTATTATATTTAACTAAACCACACAGGTATAGATTTTTTTTTTACATCTTTTTGAATTTTGTCAAAACAATTAAAGAATATTCAGCAAGTAAACAAAAGTAATTAATTTTTTTGTATCTTTGGGATCTTGAATTTATAAGCTGTTCAAGATTATAGATAGCACAACCTTTTGATGCAATTGCTTGAATACTGATCTAAAAATTGATATCCTGTGCACAAAAATACTTACATATTTCTTTAATTCTATTGACAATTAATGAATTAGCTTTTCAAATACATTTAACCTCCATGAATATTCCTCTGTTTCACACAAATATCTGATTATTCATCTTAAAATTAATAGCTTAAATTTTAAATTTCTCCTATGCTTTTTAGGTGTGAGGGTCTTAGAAATGGAGATTCCTTACTGAATTTCTCTTCAATTTTTGATAATATATATAATTTTTTACTCAACATCTTTCAAAGAAGTTTTATCTCTAATCATTATATATAAGTACAATTCTGTAAAGGCAAATTTATTTTACACATTAGAAAGCATTCTTTTTGGCATATAAAACAGGGTGAGTGGAGTGAATATTAACGTCGCACTGTTCAGCTACACGAGGGCTTTTGGCGACGGACGTCATAATTTTGAACCATGGTCAAGTGACGAGGACGACACCTGAGCTGGCACCCCTCTCTCTAAACAACGGGAGGACGTTTAAGCTCTCGACAGATTTAACGTGCATCGCTCTCCTACATGGCGGGTCTTGAGTGATACTGGGCTCGAACGCGTGACAAGCCAGCCACGATCCGATACCTTGACCACCAGGTTATCGCTGCCACATATAAAACAGGGATTCCATTCTAAATATTGAAATTAATTTCTTTAAAAATAAGCATATAAGATGAGAAATTAATAATTACCGTAAAATCCGGCGTATAACCGCCCCTTTTTCCCAAGCTTTTTTTTTTAATTTTTAGGTATTTTGCCCGTATAACGCCCCCCTTTTTTACAAAAAATTTAAAAGCAATGCGGGGCAATTTTCTTATGTTTTGAAGCCCTTATTTATTGGATGAACCAGACTCTCTTTTAAAAAATGGGCCCCTCTAGAATTATAAAACCCCTTTAAAAGAAGGGGGAGACCAAAATCAGCCCATGGGGGGTTTTTTTCCCCCACTCTTTTCTATAAACATTGTTTCCCTTTTTTCCCCTTTCATGTTGAGGGACGGACGGAGTTTTAATTTTGAAAAAAGGGTTAAAAACAAACCCGGGCTTTTACGCTCGCGGTTTTAAAAAATATTTTAATACTTTTGAATCCCCTTTAAACAGCAAAGTAAAGAGGGGTCCTGGAAAAACCAAGGCAAAACCCCAGTACCGGTTTAAGATGAAGGGTGATTTAGTTTGCAAAAAAATAAATCGTGCTGCAGCAAGGATGTTTGATATTTGGCAAAAGCTCCAAAAAGGGGCGGAAAAAAAATGAAAAGAACAAAAATTTTAAATGAAAAGAAGAAATGTCTTTAAGAAAAGGGGAATTTGGAAGAGGGTTTATTCTAGGAAAAAGGGTGTTTGCGAACTGGGTCCTGAAAACCCCTTGAATGGTTTAAATTGAAAAAGAAACGGGGGACGTTTTTTCCCCATAATGGGAAAAAAAAATCCCTTTTTTCATGCAATCCAAAAATAAAAAGTTTATAAAGGTATGTTATTTTTTTTTAAAAATAAACAAAAATTTCGATATATAAGTCTAAATTTGTTTTAATACTCTTTTTAAAAGCTCCCTTTTTTAACTCGGCTTATAACCCCCCAAAATTTTGATCTTGTTTTTGTGTTTAAAATTTCGCGTTAACGCCGGGATTTTACGGTAACCCAAATTTTTGATACATTTTTCGGGTTCAAATTTTTTTTTTTTGATTAAATTGTTTTGATAGTATGGGGTTTTTTTTAAAAATTAAATCTTTTAAAAGCCTTTTTTTAAAAAGGGGGAAATTATTCGAATTTTTTTAAAAATTTTTAAAATTTTTTAAAAAATTTTTCCCCCTTTTTTAAAAAATTTTTTCCCCCAAAAAAATTTTTTATTTTTTATTTTCCCTTTTTTTTTTATAAGTTCCTGCTAATTATTTATTATATTCTTCCTTTTTTGCCCAATTCAAGGTATGAAAAAAATAGAAGGAAAAATTTTAAAAATTCTATGGGGATATCATTCTCTCTTTTTAACATTGAAGGGGGAAAAAAAAGGAAGGAAATAATAAATACTTATATACTTCTATAATAATAAATACTTCTATAGTATAGAAAGCTAAAAGTAAATAGATTTTTTTTTCCTCATTATTTATGAATAATATGAATGAAGTGACATAATAATGTTATTGATAAATAATGGGAATAATACAAACGAAAAGAACTATTCTTTTAAAATCTAGAAAAATTTTTCTTTTTAAATTTCATTTTTTTAAGACAAAAAACTTTCCCGAACATCAAAATTTTTAAAAAATCCTAATCTATTTTTCCCCTTTAACATGTTTTTAAAAAACCCATTAATGGCAAGCGCGGACTTACATTAGCCAGTCATTTTTTTCCCCAAAATTTAAAATATTTTTTTAAACCAATAATAAAAAAACGTTCCTGTCATGCTCAGAAAAAAACAAGTTGAAAATCCCTTAAAAATTTTTTTTCAATTTGTCTTTTTTACTGGCTATATAGGGTTCTAATAGCTTAAAATTTTTCCAATAGGGGAAAAATTTTTCCCAAATTCTTGGAAAGAACTTTTGAGAACTAAAAACAATTTTAGAAGCGGGGGAAATATCCCGTTAAATTCAAAAAATCGAAACGAGAAAAGTTTTTAAACTTTTTAAAAAACCCTTTTTCTTTTTAAAAATTTTTTCCTATAACATTCTGTTTATAACATAACAAAGGAAGATTTTAAGTTACGGGTTAAACGGGGGTTTTGTGAGATTTTTGGAACAATAAAGGACTTTTACCCTAAGTCAGAAATTGTTTGTGTGTTTTTTTTTTTTATTTATTTTAACTTTTTGGCGAATTTCTTTTTTCAGTTCAATGGTTTTCCCAAAATTTCAATTCCCTTTGTAATTGTGAACCATCGTAAAAGTGGAAAGAACGACTGTTTGAGCTGGTACCTTTTTTTAAAACCCCCCCACGTTTTGGATAACCTAAATCGTAGATAAAACTCATTTTCCCCACATGAAATGATTTGAAGGGAACTTGTTCCGCTATAAAAAAAGACCCAAAGGGGTTAAAATTTAAAATTTCCCATAAATAATTGTTGCTGCCCAAAAAAGACCTTTGGGAAGCTTTTTCAAAAATTAATAAACCCCCTTAAATTAAGCCCTTTTAAAATTTTGGAAAATATTCCAAAATTATTTTTTAAAATCAAAATAAATAAAAAAATTCGCGTGTGTTTTTATATGTGTTAATTTTTATTAAAAGCTTAATTTTTTTAATCGAAAAAAGAAAATGTTCGATGGTGAAAAAACGATTGGTTAAATGGTGATTAAAATTGGTTCGATGGTGATTAAAACGAATTTTAATTGATTTGAATCATAGATGGCGCTAATTAATTTTTCTTAAGCATTCTAGAATGCAAAAAAAAAAGTTTATTTAGTTATTCAAATTATATATGGAAAAAATTAAAACAGGTGCCTTAAAATTTTTTTAAAAAGTTAAAATATTAATTATATAGAGCATTTTTTTAAAACAAAAATTTCATCTCACAGCAAAATTTCCCAAAAAACCCGAAATTTTAAAAGGGACTTCTCAATATATATTAAAAAAGGGCGTTCAACTAAAATTTTAAAATATCTTAAAAATGGAAAAGCAAACAACAACTTGTCCCGAAAGTCTTAGTACCTCACTTTTTTTTAACACAGAAATATTATTAAAATAATCGGAAATAAAATTATTATTGTGCGGGGCCGATTTAAACTAATTTCGGGCCCGGGGAGAAGGTCCTACGTGTCCCTTTAAAACTGGGGATCGGGGAAAATTTTTTACCAGAAAACCTAATTTAAAAACCGAAAACTTATCCAGACATTAACATAATTAATTTTTTTTGTTTTTATCCCAAAATTTTTAAATTAATATAACAAACAAGGATGAATTAATAGAATAAAATCAATTTTCTCTCTCTCTTTTTTTAAATAAATGTGATTTCCCGTGTAATTGACAATCATCACAAAAATTTTTATTAGAAATTAAAAAATAAAAAAATCTTTATTTTTTTTTAGTTTGCTTTTTGGAAAAATTTCTTCCCGTGGATTATTAAAGTAAATAAAAGGGGTAAACCAAAAAAGTAATTTAAAAACAACTTAAAAAGGTATAAAATGACGAACATAAAAAGAATAAAAATTTCATTTAATTTTTAAATTTACTTAATCATTTGGGAAAAAATAAATTAATTGAAAAATTTGAGGGAAAAAAAAGAACACCCAAAACACAAAATTTAAAAAAACAAATGACAACTTTTTTATAATTGTACTTAAAAAGCTTATATTTTAAAATCCCTAATTACGTACGTCAAATATAAAAAATAATTACATTAAATTTTTTTTTTACAAATAAAAATATCGGGGAAATTTCAAAAAAAAAAGGAATGAAAAATGGGTTAAGGTATCCGACTACGTTCTCCCGGGAAACCCTGATTTTAAAAAAACGCATAAATGGATAATTTTCATGATTTTAGTGTCATTTAATTAGAATACATGTATAAAAATTTTTTTAAGGACATTTTGTCAAAATTAATTTTTAAATACAATATTTCACCAAAAAATGAACTTAAAAAATAACCTTTTTTTTAAAAGTTTCCCTTTTTGGAAATAAAACTTCTATTATAATAATATTTTGCCTGATATAACCCGACCTCGTAAAAGAGGCTCAACAGAAAAAAATTCACATTATTTTTTGGGCTACAACCCCCTTAAATAATTATCAAATTTTTTTCCCTTAAAAAATTTTTCCCCTCTGTTTTCGTAAGACATGGATAAACCCCCTTCAATACATATATTTCAAAAATTCCAAGGGTTTAGCCTCTATACAAAAGGTCGAAAATTTTACGGAACCCAAAATTTTTATGATAATAAAACATTTTTCCAAAAAAGGGGAAAATTTTTTTAAAAAGGAGGCATTCTATGTTAATTTTTTTCCCAAAAAAATTCCCTTTAAAAAATTTTTATTTGTATTTCTTGGGGAATTTATACAAACCAATCAAGTGACACTAAATATCATAAAATAACCCTCCAAAATACCAATTGCTTCTCAAACTTTTAATACTGGCGCCCCCTTTTTAAAACCCCAAAAATTTTTTTCGCGCCCCCTTTTACAATAATAATTTTACTGGGTGCAATAATAAGACTTTGACGCTAAAGCTACAAAAAACTATCTTTTATCCAAATTCCCAAAATTTAAAAGGAAAAATAAGTAATTTTTTTAAATTTTATATATTTTTTTAAATTTATATATATATATATATATATTCTCCCTTTTAAATTTGGGAAAAGATTGTAAAATCGGTAAACAACCAAGAAAAATATAGATCTCAGCCAAATATATAGAAATACTCAAAAGGGGTCAATTTCTAATAGAAAACCCCTTTTTTTTGAAAAACTTTCCCCTGCAAAATCAAGCCCCCGGGGAAATCCTTTTAAAACTTGTCCCTTTCTCTTAATTTAGTATTAATAAATTAGTTATAAAAAAACCTTTGCAACACTGATACTTAAAATTTTCTGTCTGAAGTACCCCTTTTTGGGAAAAGAGTTCATTTTTTTTAAAACTAAAACATTCTTGATAAATAAAACTGAATTTCAGGAGAGTATTCCCCCAAATTTTGGGGACTACTTACGAAAAAGTAAAATGATATTTTAAAATGAATTTTTTTTTTATTAATTTGTTTTTAAAACGAAAAAATTTTAATTTTAAAAAACCCCCACAGAATTTGCATTTTTAAAATTTAAAGTTAAACAATGAAAAAAAATATAAAAATTTAATGAAAAAATAATAAGGTTATTTTTAAAATTTTAAAAAATAGAAGACTTCAAAAAGTTTTATCCCCCGGGGGCGACACAGACTCGATACTCGTTAAAAGGTCAAGCCGGGGTGATTGGGGTCCCCCAATCCTTTTTTTTATAATTATTTTTTGTACGATACAAATCGGTTCAGTGAATAATTTTAATTAAGAGAAAGTAAACTTACCTACTTTCAAGAACTTTTCAATTTTTCTTTGGTAACAAATAAACAGTTTTGCCAGAATTAACGATTTTGTGATCTGTGTGTCCCTCGCGACACCACTTCCGGGTTAAAAATTGCTAAAAAAATTGTGTAAAACGTTTTTCACTATGCTTTATGTTTGAGAATACTCAAAAATAAGTCTTGGCCAAGTAATCCTTCAAAGTGCGTGGTAACTGTACCAATAACTTAGAAGGTCAAACAGATAGATTATCAGCAAAAACAGATTGCAGCTATCATGTGTGTGCAGTATTTCAAAAATAATAACAGTGATGAATTTCTTATGTTCCTAAATTTTATCGATTCTGGGTCTGGGATTTGTTTTTTCTCTGAAAGAGTAGTAAAAATCACTTATCATGAGATTACAGCAAATCAAATAAAAGTTTTTTTATTTGGTTTTTTGAATCAAAGAAGCTAATTAGGTATTGAAGAATTTTTTATTTTTGAGAGAGATATATGACTTATATCGCCTATAAATTATATCAGAGTAAAAGTACATTTTTTTATTATGTCTGAAAGTATTTTGTTTTGATTCATTTCAGTAAATTAATTAATTTTAAATCTTTTATTTTCGATATGCCTGCGCCCCACAGTTTGAGAAACACTGATTTATACGCTTCTGCAAAATCACGGTTCCGAACGTAGTCGGATACCTTAAGGGTGCGACATATTTTTCACAAAGAGATATATAATAGCTAACTTATGTAATATAATAAATTAATATGAACACAAACGCATTATTTATATTGCAACTCTGCTGTTTCAGATTGTAAAGTAAGAATCAGCAGTTAATGAGTAATCCTTCTATACGTCACAGTTTCCTGAACAAAAACATTTGCTTACAAAAGATTACTTATCAATTCTTTCTTCTGATTCAATATTTTTTTCGAACACAGTAACTTCCTCTTATTTGCCAACTTCAATAAAAATACACAACCTTCTTGAACCAAATACTATAAAGTATTCTCACCGAACCGGAAGCTTAGTAAAATTAAAAATGAAAAATATTACCGAAAAATCGCCAAAAATATTTCCACTGATTGCATTACTAAAGATAAAAATGAGTATATGTATTTAACATTGTTATATAGGTATATGCATTTTTATCATATTTCCTTTTATAATTATATATAACACTTGTTAATTTTTCTTTTAGATAGTTTGTTCATAACAAACATCTACAATCTGTTTTCAATACCGTTAATTTTTTCTTTGTCTTACATCATGTTAGGAAACGTATTGTTAAAGTTGCTTTTATTGAATATGATTAAGTTCAAAGAGAAGTAATTATATATAAAGTTTAACTTAAAAAACTCATATTAGTTATTCATCTTCACTTTATACCCAAATAATGTCACTTAATATAACATATGCTTATCCAAATAATACAAACCAATTGATAACAGTCATTGAATTCCTGATAAGATGTTTGTCTAACTCTTAAAAATGTCGATAAGAGAAGAAAAAAGGATCACTGTTTTTCTATTGCATACAAAAGACATCTGATGGCGTCACCTGTCTATTTTTAAACACAATTATTTAAACATAAATTTTAACTTTTTAATGCAAATATACCATCTATTTTGTTGCGATTGTAAAAATATTTCATGTTTCTATTTGCATGTGTTTTTGTGCGAATTTTGTATCAAAACTTTCGGGTTATTTTCGTTATGATTCAGTTTCTTCCTATCAACGGAACATTAGAGAAAACCTTAAAGAGGGAAGCAATATTTCAGTTTGAGATACGTTATCAGTACTTACGTACTATCGCAACAATGCCAACGTTCAAGATAACTCGCCAAATTAGAGAGCAATCCTGATTTAGCATGTGTCGTACGTCCTCTGCACTGACAACCATGTGCTTCGTTTCATATAATATCGCCAATATGGTTGCGATATTACGTAAGTATCACGTTATCTTTTAGATATGTCAGCCTCATTCATATGTTAATTAGGAAGAGACACATATTTAGCGTAAAAATTGTCATGATCGTCAGCTTTGTTGAGTCTTTAAACTTCAGCCTTACGGATAATAAAGTTCTTGTCCCCTTAAAATATATTTTGAACGTAGTGCATATTTTTTAAAAAAGATAATTTGGTACTTACGCACTATCGCAATCTATTGGCGACATTCTATGAATCGAAGCATATGGTTGCCAATTCAGCGCGGACGACACGTAGGAAATCTGGGTTGCCAACTTGGTGAGTTATTAATAGAGTTGGCGATTGTTGCGATAAAATACGTAAGTACCGAGAATTTATATAATTTAATTAAATTCAGTTCAATGATATTTTATTTTATTTTATTTTATTTTTGACGGTACAATACTCACGTATTATACCGTCAACCAATTTCGCCAAGTGAAAAAATGTCACTAAATTATGTCCTTGTGGAATGCTGAATCACAAGCTCAGTATATTGAGACTAAACCGAGTTAGCTAAGCCTAATAATTTTATTTGAGAGAGAGTTTATATCAACTTACATACAATACTATATTAATAAAAATAGTGGCAGCTTTATACAGTTTATACACAGTGTGCAGATTGGTTCTGTATAAGTTGGTGGTAAATGAATGGTGGCACCCCATCTTTACTTTCGCAGTCTTTGTACGAGCGTGGGAATGTTTCCACTGTTGGCTGTTCATCACGGAGTTTGGCCTCGTCTTGATTTAAAGAAATTGGTCAACAGTATAATATGCAAGACCTTTATCTTCAATTTAGCTTCTTAAATAAAAATATTTTAATTTTATGTAAATATAATTGAAAGCTTACCCTAAAAGGATTTTTAAAAAATATATAGATGCATTATTATGAGAGATTAACTATTTTTCCAAAGAAGTTGTATGATGTTGTGACGGGGCTTTATCGCACCTTCTCACTAATCCTCTTGGGGAATCTTTGGGGCCAGAATGACATTATTTCAATCCAGTGGCGCACACAAGGGGGTCCTGGGTCTCCTCCCAAAAAAACCCTTTTATTTTTCCGTTGACTATAATTCTAAGTATATAGAAGAAAATTAATTAAATATTTGTTATTTTGATCTTTATTAATTAATGCTAATTATCTATTCAATAATTAGTTTTTTATTGTGTTGTTCCCGAAAATCGCAAAATCAAAGGCCTGATACAAGAATGGTTTAACTTTCGACCCCGGTTGAAGAAGTCCTGTGTGCGCTACTTTTCAATCCAACCTTCTCTAGATGAAACCGCAATATGTAGATTATATAGTTAATGGATATATTTGGGAGTTTTAGCATTCGCGAGTTAGTCGAATAGAGATCGGCTAGAAGGCGGAAAGTAAGAATAGAAGTTGAATAGAAGTCTGATAGTAGCGGGATAGAAGACGGATAGTAATAGAATGAAAGAATAACAGTGGAAGAATAGAATACAAGAAGAGACAAAAGTCGAGGTCTGCTCGCCGTGAGATATTCGTAAGAGATTAATTATAGGACGGACTCTAGCTTATTAAGGAATCTACAGTTGATAAAGGTTCTGAGGTTAATTTCTCATAAAGATAGTGAGTAGGACTTCAGGCACTATTTTACTTAGAATTGATAATTACGTAGTATCACTCCTGATCATATTCCTCTAAGTAAGACTTGTGTTGCGTTGCTCAATATATATTTAGACAATAATAAATTAGATTTATTATGGAGAATTTGAGTGGTCGATCATTTATATATTCCAACAAATCTAGGTCGCGTAGATGAAGAGATGATACCTCCGGGCCGCGGGGTATCACAATGTATTTAAATACAATTTATTTTTTTAAGAAATTACATCCGCTTTTAAAAGAATGTAATTTTTTAATGCTGGATATAGCTTAAACACAATTACTTATCAATATTACTTAGTTTGTTAAAATAAAATAAATAATATTGAATAACTCTTTTTCATTTTATGCAAATATCAATTTGCATTCTTAATGCTTAAGGTATCCGACTACGTTCGGAACCGTGATTTTAAAAAAGGGCATAAATGGATTTTTTTCCCAATGTTTTTAGTGTCACTTAGATTAGAATACATGTATAAAATTGTTTTAAGGATATTTTGTCAAAATTAATTATTCAAATACAATATTTTGGCAAAAAATTATCTTAGAATAACCTTTTTTCAAAATGTTCTCCTTTTGTGAAAAATTCTTTTATTATAATAATAGTTTGCCTGTGTATATAGCTCAGACCGCTGTACAGAGGCTGAACTATGATTTTTTGAAAAATTCACATTATTTTCAGAGTTACAACCAATTGAAATAATTATCGGCGTTTTTTTCTTAAAATTTCTCCCCTCTGTTGTCGTAAAACATGGATAAACCCACTTCTAAGTTATATATTTCAGAAATTCGAGTTGAGCCTCTGTACAGAGGTCTGAGCTATAGACAGGAAAACTATTATTATATAATAGAAACATTTTTCACAAAAGGGGAATATTTTGAAAATGGGTTATTCTATGTTCCTTTTATGTCAAAATATTGTACTTAAATAATTTTTTATTGTAATACTATTCTTAAAACAATTTTATATACATTTTCTAATCTAAGGGACACTAAATATCATAAATATTATCCATTTATACGCTTTTGCAAAATTACGGTTCCGAACGTAGTCGGATACTTTAAACATGCAATTATCAAAATATATACACTCTGTCAAAAAGTATATGCACCCAGAAGGAAATGAGCTACTATCACGAAACTTAACATGAATATAGTGTACGAGGAGACAAATACATGATTACATATTCAGAAGAACCAATTGTTTTATTAGGAAGATATGGCATAAAAAAGATTACAAATCAGTAACAGCAACTATACAAGCCGAACAAGCCACGGCATAGAATCAATGAGGTCACCCATGCGACCTCCTAAGGAAGATCATGCCATAATCTTTACAACTAGTCAGTTCATTCACTAGTATTCAGGGATGGCTGCAGTTGCCTTCAGTACACCCCCGCACCCCCTTCAGTACAGCCGCAACGTACACCCTCGAATCGTGGGGACAGGGTTCTAGGGGCTGCCAAGTATCTCTACACTTTGTAAAATCCAACTTCAGGGGCCCAAAACCTGACTTTGCCGGGGGCCCCCAATCTTCTCAGTAACGCCACTGGTTGTCTTCCAAGCACGTTCCAAACATGTCTCTTAGTGAGTGGGAGCGAGTGAATATTAACGTCGCACTGTTCAGCTACACGAGGCTTTTGGCGACGGGACCGAATTTTGAACCATGGTCAAGTGACGTGGACGACACCTGAGCTGGACCTCTCCTAACTACCACCCCCACCCAACTGGGGGACGTTTCAGCTCTCGACAGATTGGGTGCATCGGCCTGCCCACCACGGGGGTCTTAGTGGTACGGGGCCCCGAACTCATGACATGCCTGCCATGGTCCGATACCTTAACCACTGGGCTACCGCAGCCCTACATGTCTCTTAGAGAGAGAGGTCTAGTAACTTGGCCGGCAACGGGAGAACGTCATGTCCCTGAAGGCATCATTGGGAGAGAGCGCGTAGTATATGGACGAGCGTTATTTTGCTGATAAATGACACCTGGGAGACTTGATAGCATATACCAGGGGTGGGCAAACTTTTCCAGGGTACGGGCTACTTCTAATTTTTTTAATGTGTTGCGGTCTACCCAGTAGCGTAGGTGTGGTGAGCTAAGAAAAAGGTCTACAATATTAGTTACGAGTATAACTTAACAATAAATACGTAATATGCTCTTACCTTTATAACTACAATAAAAAAAAATTTGCACTTTTAAGATCGCGTTTAAAGCAAAACGCAAGAAACAAACAAAATAATTATAGCTGCAAATATAAAATAACCGAAAAAATGCATTTGTTATCAAAAAATTCAAAATAGAAAGTAAAACATTTTCATTTAGTTCTCGTAGTTATAGTCAGTAGAGAGAAGACTTAGTCTTCATACTGTCAGTCAATCTTGAATATTTCGGTATATAATTACTAACTGCGAATCTTGAGGGGGTCGCCCCAAAATGTTTTAATGGTCCACCGGTCGATCGCGATCGACTTAATGCCCATCTTGGTCGAAAACAGTGCAAAACTGGCGTTAAAATATAATCCACTTAACTACGTGCCTTCAAAGTGCGTTAAAGGACGACTAGAGGTGATCGTGTGTCCCAACAAATCGCTCCCTACGATATCACACCCTGTGTAATCATCATATGCCTCTCAACAACAGATGCCGGATTGGACCGGTGACCTGGCCGCCTCCATGCGTGTATGCGCTGGTCATCAGCGTTTAGACTGAATCGGGAATCATCGGTGAAAACCATACGCCTCAAATCGGTTACACTCCAGCTTGCCCGTAGTCATCAAAAATCCTATCATCGACCCCACATCTTAGGCAGGGGCAGTGGCCTATGATGTGGGCTCTGTGGTAGGCGTTTTAATGGTCGTCGGCTTCCTCTACATGCGTCGGCCAGCTGTGGAAGGTGGCAAATAGCGTCGAACCGATTCTAGGGACGTTGTTGGTGAGGACGTGGTCGCTCTTATGATTGCGTGATCATCGCACGCATTTATGTTCCTAGGACGCCCTGACCCTCCGCAACGGTAGACTATTCCTTCTTTGATCAATTGTTGCTAACATCGAGTAACCACCATATTGCTCGGATGGAGGTGGCGGTTGATTTGCCAATTCGACCAACTTACTTGAGGCCAATTGTACACCTTGCAGCATCGTGGACAGGTAGCGTGATGATGAACTCACAGCAAGTTGTAGAAATAAAATAAAATTTTATTTTCTCAACAAATAAATATTAATAATGCGATATGGAAATGTCTCTTTGCGCCAAGCCGGTATGATCAATCTCTTTCAGATGTTGGAGTTCATTCTCCCACACATCTCTGCATTGTCCGAAGGACGTTTCCTATAGTTCTCTGCAGTTCGCTAGATAGCTTCTACAACGCCACCGGTGTTCATCCTCTTTTCTTTCCTCTTAATCCAGGAAAATCTGCTTTCGTCTCGAATCCGATCTCGATCTCCGATCGCTTCTCACCAAAAATGATACTTTTAAACTCCAGGGGCGGGTCCACTACACGCCCCTCGTCATTTCTATTGGAAGGGCCACAAAAGTCTGCACACGGCCCTCGGACTCATTAGCGTCCTACTTGCGTGGACCTAACAATCGTTCTCTCTGGTCCTTCTTGAATGCACCGGCGCCAGACGGTTCGACCGCACCTCTGGACACTTTGTTCCCCACAACGACATTGTTTCTTTGAAGCCATTTCTCCCACCGTCCTCCTAGGCGTCAATCTCCTCAGTCAGACAGGTCATGTCAATTGTCACATGACGGTGCTCTTTTATGTCGATTAAGACTTACAGACATACTATCGTTGCGGAAACAATAGACAATGACCCCAAAATCACGTGCAATATCTCCGACCCACAAGCGGGCCACCTTCTCTAAGATATCAAACTAGACATGAATGGACGGGTATGGGTCGTATTAACGCGCCGTCGTTGCAACCTCTTCTCAAAGTCCGACAATTGTTCGTAATTTCACCGGTTAGGTCTCCGAGGCATCTCTAGTCACAATACCGTCCATCTAAGTAGACAGAATTGTCCTATGCATGAGCAATCATGCTTTTAAATTCTTCCAGCTGCGCATCTCATATGCGCACACCGCGTTTAACCTTGTTTCATTGGCGTCAAGTGAGTGAGTAAATATTAACGTCGCACTGTTCAGCTACACGAGGTCTTTTGGCGACGGACCACGTAATTTTGAACCATGGTCAAGTGACGTGGACGACACTTGAGCTGGCATCCCCCTCTCCTAACTACCACACCAACGGGAGGACGTTTCAGATCTCGACAGATTTAGCGTGTATCGCTGCCCTACACGGCTGGTCTTTAGTGGTACTGGGCTTGAACTCGTGACAAAGCCAGCCACAATCCGATACCTATATCACTCGGCTACCACGGCCTCATTGGCGTCGAAGTTTTAATCATTTGCATATCTCTTACCAGACTACTGTCCTGTCAAGTTTCGCGATAATACATGGATTTCTTTAGGGTGCATATATTTTTTTTTTGTGACAGATTGTGTTTTGTAGAGTGATGACTAATCACAAGAGTTTTTTTTATGGTCTGAACGCTCACGATGATTATTCTTCTGAGTTATCCTCATCTCGGCCGTCAATGTGTTTATTTTTCCGATGCAAAAAAAAAATCAGTTATTTTGTGGCCAATAAATAGTAAACTTTCAAAGTTCTCGAAATAAATTCATTACCTTTGAAGCCATATAATTCTTAAGAATTTGGGTCTTGTATTTGAAATAGCTATTAAATTCATATAAATAAAGTAGTTTTGTTTGTAAGTCGTATATATATATATATATATAGTAAAATAAAATAAAAGTGAAGATGTACTAGAACCTACAGAGCTAAAGCAGGAAAAAATTGGAATTCACCAGACACAACAAATGTAGATACAAAAAAGTCTTTGGACTAAACTGGAGACCTATTATGATTTCTAAAGCTGTTTCTGAATTAGGCCAGCGAATTAGGGTTAGCAATGCTTTATGAATCCAACCTTCCCCGTGCAGCAGAAATTTTCGACATAACAGGAAAAAAATCAAGTTGAAATTTAAGCCTAATACAACACGTATATATATATATATATATATATATATATATATTGGAACATTCGAGCAGCTTCTTTTTCTTATTTTGAAGATGAATTTCCTTCTTCGGAAGATAACCTTGTTTGAATGATGATGTCAATGAAAGAAGTGGTAGTGGGAATGGGGAGTGGTAGAGGATAAAAACATGAACTTGGACATTTTTAGTATCATTATATCATTTCGAAGTGTCTCAGAAGCATCTCAAAACAATGAGAAAATAATGTAAAGTAAGATGATACCATTTAATGACCGCGCTATTTTGAAAAATAGCTTGCAATTTTAATCTACAATAATACATATTTTATTTATCACCAGGCATGTTTGTCAGATAAGCATTTTTCTTAAAAATAATTCATAGTTATCACAGTTGTAGCGACTAAGAAGCCAAGCATAGCAGTATGTAGAAAACCCGCCAAATTCTGGTTTACATTGGTTGCTGATATTATAAGTGGCATTGTTCTCAAATATTGTTATCTATTAATAAAAGTTATATCTTGAATTTAGTGCTGCTTTCTTTCTTTTACACTTAGCTACGTTTTTTTTACCATTTTTATACTATAAGGATCATCTGAAAGTTGTCTATGCATTAAAAAAAAACAATATTTTTTTTTTTGTAAACAAAAGGAAATTTTACCACTCTGTAGCTCTTAGGACCAAACGGACGCACAATGCTGCTAAGAAAAGATAAAAAGTTTCGTTAAGGTATCCGACTACGTTCGGAACCGTGATTTTTCAAAAGCGTGTAAATGTAATATTTATGATATTTAGTGTCACAAGTTAGAATAATATATAAAATTGTTTTAAGGACATTATGACAAAAATTATTTCAATAAATATTTTGGCAAAAATTAACTTAGAATAACCTTTTTCCAAAAGTCTCCTTTTGTAAAAAGCTTTATTATAATAATATTTTGCCGTTATAGCTCAGACCTCTGTACAGAGGCTCAACTATGATTTTTGAAAAATTCACATTATTTTCAGAGTTACAAAACCCTTTGAAATAATTATCGGCGTATTTTCTTAAAATTTCTCCCTTCTGTTTTCGTAAAACATGCATAAAACGACTTCTAAGTTATGCGTTTCAAAATTTAGTTGAGCCTCTGTATGTGAAGCTCAAAGACATTTTTTTTGGGGTTTCTTTCATAAATTTGTTTGAATAACTTTTCCTAACAAGAGAAAGGAAAGTCTGCAAGGGTTTTTTTTGGGGGTCTTGTTTTCTAAAAACAAGGTTTCAAACTCTTTTGTAGGATGGTAGATTTAGTTTCCCTGTAGATGAAGATATATGGTTATAGGGACCACTACCCAATAATTTTTAGGTATTGGCAACTGAAGATGCAATTCACTCGAAATACAAAGCTGCAGATGCCTATGCAACAATGCTGCACTAATTCTATGAACGAGATGCTTTTCGAAATTATGTTTCGTTTGCTTTTATGACAAGTTTCACCATTGTACGGACAATGAGGGGGTAAGAATTTAGTTATATTTTTATACTAAATCTGATAAATGTTTTATTTATTGTTTTCTTCAGCAATTTATTGTTTCCAGGCACGGTTAACTAGCAGTTAAAGGGCTTTTTACCTGTTCTTGCGAAATGCTTCTATAGTTTTGTAATAAATATTATTCTGTACTTATACGAATGACAATGACAAATAAAACTCTTTTAAGGTTTCTAGTCATTAAAGACATTTCATTTCCAATTTGTTTAAACTTCATTACGTATCTTTATATGTAAAAATAGACATAAAAATTAAAAAGTTATTCACCTTCCACGAACTCGAAACCGGCTCTTAACGACGAGGAACACCGATTCTTTGTTGCTATGCTGAGCCCATTAAGTGTAATCGTTTGCTACAGAACTGAATTTAACGAGTGACTTGTATCTTCAATTGCAAATATCTAAAGAATTACTGAGTAGTGGCCTCTATAACCATATACTTTATCAGCAGGAAAACTAAATCTACTATTTAACCAAATAGTAGATTTACAATAGTAGACAACAAACTAATCCTTCGTCGTGGTTTTAATAGTAGATGGATTTTAGCCTAGAAAAAACTGCAGACCTATAAAATCGCCAACGAACGTGTTAGTGACAACTCGGAAAGGCTATGGTCCACATAACCAATATGAGTATCGAATAATCTTTCTTTTAACCTTAATTCATAAAATTGGTTGATGATGAACCATTCTCCTTCCTACCCCATTATTTTTCTGTTATAGTTTTAAAAAATGACTGACGAATGATGTAAAATTAAACATTTATTAGAAGTTAATGTTAATCTATTAATAGTTTCAACTTCGATAATCGCGCAAGTAATTCGAATCAAATAACGAACGAAGCAGTTTTTAACTTTTTATTTTGTACATGTCTTGGAAGAAATTTTCGTAAGAATAAAAAAACTTAATGAACTCCTAAATATGTTCATTATGCAAGGAATTGAATACATTCGTTATACAACTGAAAGAAGAACCAGAAATAAATCTTTTAATGAAAGCTAGAGCTATTTTTATTACCCTTTTTCTTAACTCTGAGTTATTTTTAAAATTGTATATTTGAATCACAAGGAGAAAATTCAGAAATAAAATTTAGCAAAATTGTTCAATGTTGTTGTTTACTATTTTAAACTGCTTTTTTTTCCTTTTGGAAAAGGTGAAGAAACATTTTCTTATGTATAATTATTCCAGTTTATCGGACATCATTGCAAAAATATCACAACAATATATAAAATACAATTCGATATTTTAATTTCACGCACAAGCTTCTGATTTTCAGATTTCTTGTGTGGATAACTGTCAACAAAGTACAGTATTATGTTTAAAGACAAGGAGAAAATGTGTGTGTGTGTGTTTTTTTTCTTTAGATAACAAGTACTTAAAAATCACATTTTTTGACAGTATTTTTTTAAAAATTATTCTTTGTATAAATGTAATATTTACAAGTTAATAAAAGACAAAAATTTATTCATAAAGGTAAATAAAAAAATAATTTATTTCTATTTTTTTAAAAAATATATTCAATATATTTTATATATTCAAGATTATAACATTAACAATAAACTTTCAACAACAGCCTGTCTTTGTCATTTCTTAATTTGTATATCTCTCTCCAGATTTATTTATCGTATAATTTAATTTATATAAAAAAAACCATCAACATAGTATAAGCAAAAAATAATCGGTGAAATATTTTAAGATAATAAATACACCATACATTAAAAAAATTCTTCAGACACATTAACAATGTATCAAAAAAATATCTCCTCTTATAAAAGTATGTTTCAAATCCCTTTTAATTTAAATTCCATGAGTATAAATCTTATTAGATATGCTTTAAATTAAAGATCTAAATAGGAAATCACCACCCTGCAGCTGTACACGACACATTATGGCTCGGTATATTTAGAAAGCCATCATTAGGAACTCTGTTAATGACTTTGGTAGTTTGAATGGCACATAATCACTGGGTTCACCATCGCAGCACAACCACGCCTGTTTTTATTGAACTTCATTAGATTTCTGGGACAGAGAAAAATAGATCTCTCGTCTTAAAAGTCAGTCACACGATTTAGAATACTTTCATAGGATATCTGCTTCTCGCGTAATGTAAGAAACACATAGACTTTCTTTTTTTTTATCGACGAATCCAAATTTTTGACTCAGCACTTAGTTTGCGTGCCAAGTTCATGGCCATTTGTTAGATTGACTGTCGTATTGCAATTTTCCATGAGTCGTGCTGTTTGTATTCCAATGCAGTCAATAACTACAGTCACGGGTCGGTCATCTTTCTCGCCCTCTTCTTCGCTGATAGTGGAAAGATGGGGCATGCTGACGCTTCCAGAAGTTGCAGTTCTTCTTCTGGCGCCTTGACCGATTCCTTGACTTGTTGAGGGCAAGTTCTGTAGCATATCTTGTAGCTGTGATGGGAAAGATCAGAAAATGTCGAAGAAGAACCTTCGGAAGATCCGGCTGTTGGAGATGTTGAATCTTCGGACAGATTTATATCTGTCAGTGAGCTCGATCTATAGGAGAATACAAATCTTCCATGAAACATAGATTTGATAAATTCAAAATACTTAGTAAAAGATTAAATCATTTTCATTAAAAAAAATTCTAGTTTAATGAATCTACAGAATACATTTTTATAAATCTAACTTTGTTCTGCATAAGCTAGTATTATATTTCAATTACAAGATCCCAGTGGTGTATTCAAGGGTGGGGTTTGGGAGTTCAAACCCCTTCCTTCATACACACTAGGATATTTAATTTTTAGCAATTTTTTGAAAAGTAAAGCCTTTCCATAAAGTAGTCTGTGTACACCAATATGCACACAGTTTTTAAAAATAAACCCACATTTCATTTAATTTGAATTTCCAATACACTTTAGTAGACACCTCTTCTTACTATACCTTTTGCTTACATATTTTCTGTATTACTTACTTATTTCAGATCATTCTTACACTCATATAAGATCCCCAATAAATGCGTTGCTTTTATGTGTAACATCTTTCCTCTCGCTTGCCGAATATTTGTTGGAGTGGTTTTGTGAAAAGGGACGGAAGTGGGTAACAGGAAGTGACGTAAGCGCGCGCTATTGGATTTGACCAATGAGCACGCGTGATGGGTAATCCATTCAATCTAGTGCCTACTCCCTCATCGGATCCAAATCTAATAGTTGTTTTTTTATATTGTTAAAGTTAGCATTTCAAAAGATTCGAATTCTTATTCAGGATAAACTAAAGATCCTTACGCTCAGTTGTCAAAGTCTCAGGACTCATTGTGTAAGAAATCTGAGGTTAATTTATAAGTGTAAGCTATATTAATAATTTTATATTTACTGTTAAGCGTCTGACAAAGTTCAACATTCTTAAGAAAATACGAGTAAGTAATATGGAATTATTCGAATAAATATTTTAGTGCGTATCTTTTTCATACTTTGAGTAATTAATTCCTGTCGCTGTCAATATAACATTTTTAATTGTGATGAAAAAGGTTTTCTCGACTAAAAAAACTAACTAATTAATTACAAGGGTAATTTTGATTATCCACTCTTCCCTAAATTTAGCAAGAATAAATATTTTTGATAAAAAATTGCATTATTCCTAAATAAAATTTTCATGAAAAATATAATTATTCGATAGAAAATTGTTTCCAATCATACTCGATTCAAAACTCAATTCAATCTCACTCTATCCAATCACACTCAAAATCAAGGGAAGCGAGGGATAGTTTGTTTTTAAAAGAGCAGAACCAACACACACATCATCGCGCGGTATATGGTACAAGAACAAAATGCAGGAAATCTCTTAAATTTTTTGAACCGTTTGATTCGGAGAAATGTATATGGCCACCGAAATCTCTGTTCTTCATTTTGAAGTCTATTGTATCCACTCTTCCCCAAATTGAACAAGAATAAATATTTTTGATAAAAAAGTGCATTACTCCTTGTGCTAAATAAATAAAATTTTCATTAAAGATATAATTATTCGATAGAAAATTATTTCCAGTCATACTCGATTCATTTTTTTCAGGATTTAAGTTACTATTGCGTATTTACCACGATAACATGTCAGATAATACATCATATGCGACTACTGTAAGGTTCGTTTCTTTTTTTCATTACATAATTTCATTTCTTATTTTGTCTTTTATTTAATAAAAATACATTTTCAAAATATATAGTATTGGTTCAATAAAATTTTACCAATTACCGAAAAAGAATATTTTCAAAATTTTATAATTATGGTTTCCTAAAAAAGCTCCCTTTAAGTAGTTGGTAACCCTGATTTCCCTTGTGTCGTACGTGCTGACTTGGCAACCATGTGCTTCGCTTCACATAATGTCGCCAATAGGTTGCGATAATACGCAAGTACCCAAATGTGAAATCTTGAAATATATCGTGATATCAGATTCTCTGATTAATAAATAATATTCGGTATTATTTTCTGTAAATTAATTAATTAAAATAAAAATAAATTTTAATTAATTAATTAAATTAATTTAAATTAAAATTTAAATTTTAAACTCAGATCTAAATTAAAAGTTTACATTTTAACTGTAATAAATAGTATATTGAGTTTTATAAATTTTTATATAAAACAAAGTTTAAAAATTTAAAATTATAATTAAAAAATTTTAAATTAAAAATTATTAAACAAAAATGAAAAAAAAACTCTTAATCAAGGTATAATAAAAAAATTTTTAAATTTAAATATTACTTTTTGAATTAAAAATTTTTAAAAAAAAAATTTCATTTTTTTTTTAAAGGGAAAATTCGTAATTCAAACAAAAATTAAATTCACATTCAAAGCAATAAAAAATTTGCCCCAGTCTTTTTTTTCAAGTCCTACACACTATTAACTCACACTCTCTATATATTTATTTATTTATTTGTTTGTTTATTTATTTATTTATCTAGGTGGAATTTTCAATCGTTAATAAAATACGTTTTAAAGCGCTCAATTGAGCTGAAATTTAATATACATGATTATTTTGGATGACAATACAGTAATTTAATTATAATTAATAAAAAATTAATTGATTAAAACTAATTATTTAAAGAATTACAAATACAGCCACGTTGACGACTTAGCGACCCTTTTGGCGACTTATGTCAAAACTTGAAACGTTTTTTTTTCTCATATTTTAAAGCATTCAGTTGAACTGAAATTTTATAGACACGATTGTTTTGGATGACAATACGATACTTTAATGGTAATTAATAAAAATGAATGACCACTTAATGTTGTGATTCTGTCCTATGTGTATACATATTTATATTCATTGTAACTATTTAATAAAAAGTAGCTACAATAAAATTTTTCTTTGTTGATCTAAGTAGGAATTAACTTAAAATTTTTTTAAATATTACTTGTTCATTATAAAGAGGGAAAAAAATTAGGTATATTTTTCATCGCAGATTTCTGCTTTGGGTTTAAAGAAATGAATTTGAATTATTTTAAGTATTTTTCATTTCTAGAGCCATAAAAATCCAAAAATACTTCAGGTTTTTAAATTTGAAAAAATTGTTTAACATTTAATAATATATAAGCAATAATATACACACAAATGTATCAATATTCTAATTAAAAGTCTTAAATACTTATATAGCTAAGCAAATTTGATCTGATGTAGTTTTTTTAAAACAAAAAACATTGAACACCATTATTTTAAAGATATTTACATTTTGACACTTTCTGCATTTCAACCGATATTAGTCTGATCAATAACTTGGATAGAGTAATCCAGTTTGTGCATTTTGTAAATTCACATTAATTATTTTTAAACATACATTTTCTCTTCAATTACAGAAATGATAATTCAAAAATATGAATTAAAATTTCAAACAAATAGTTCTTTAAAAAAGTAAAATTATTAAAATTTCATTTAATAGTTTAAGTAAAACATGTATCGTGAAATACTATCACAATCACTGGAGACTGAATTTTGTCGGATTTCGAATCAACTGTAGAGCTTATCCGCGACGGACCTCGTTTGTTTTATTATTCGCAGTCAAATGACGAGGAAGGCACCTCTTTGCCCAAACTTCCACACCACGTCAACGTGAGAACATAAGCATCCTCAGATTTAACGTGCTTCAGCACAATCATTGCAGAACAAAATTCCTTTTTTGAGGTTTGAATGACGAAACTTGTACCGTAAAATCCGGCGTATAACGCGCACCTATACTTACAAGCTGCAATATTTGATTTTTAAGTATATTCACCGTTTAACACGCATCCCCTTTTTTAGGAAGAAACCTGAAACGTACATGCACAATGCGCTTTTATCTTTTGAAGTCATTTATTCGAGATATTATTCCAAACTTTAGAAAAAAATAGTGTACTTTTAAAACTACAATCCTTTAAGTTCATAAGGAATTTCACACACACACATTTCTTTTAAATAAACAATATTTTGATATATATAAAAGTCTAATTTTTTCTATGTTCATCATCTCTCATTTTTAATACTCTCATTTTTATACCTGACGTAAACGCGCATCCGTAAAGTTTCGATCTTATTTTTTGTCTTAAAAGTGCGTGTTATAACGCTGGATTTTACGGTAATTGTTAGAATCATTGATTAATTTGTAATTTGATGTGGAAACTCATAAACACATTTAATTTGATGTTTATAGTTTTACCTGCACACACAACACACTATTGTTTAAAACTTGAAAACAATTTTCGTTACAAATATGAGAGAAAAAAACAAATATCGTAATTCTTCCTTACACGCGAATAAAACGACCGAGTTCGTTACTGAAAGAAAGCACACAAACATGTTTTCTTATTTTTTAACGTGTAATGATTTTTTTTAAAAAAAAAAATCGCCTGATCTCGTGTACCTTTGTCTTTGAGGGGAGGGTGGCGTACGGAATCTGAAAAGTTCCTGCTTCACAGCTTCCTCGTAGGAGGGCGGGGATTCCATCGCTTCCATGATGCTGAAGGGTCGTTGCTCCGGCAAGGCACCTAGCCGGTTGGGGAATTCCTGTCAAAATAAAGGAGAAGGGTGTGAATTTATTTGTTAATGAGCCGAATAGATTTATTACAGGGAAAGCAGAAAAGATCTCAAAGAAAGATTTTAGTAAACATTTTAACACCATTTTGTGAACACGATATATATCGAAATTACTTCATTATTCATTGCAATAAAAATAAAAAAATTACATTATGTATTAGTTTGCATATAAAAATTGGCGACATTTAAAATAAAATAAAATTTTAGTGGACTGTTACATGCTATGTATTACACAAATTCAAATTCTTGTTCATAAATTAAACTCACAAGAATATTATTTTTAAAACACCACACATAATATCTCTGGGTACTTAAGTATTATCGCAAACTATTGGCGACATTATATGAAACGAAGCACGTGATTACCAATGGACTTGATTCATGAAGTCACATGATAAAAACAAACACGTGTTTTCCATTGAATTCAAAACAAACATTAAACTAATTGTACTTCTATTTGTAAAACTCAGATAAAATTTCAAATTTATTATTTGGTTAAAGATGTTTAAATGTTAGGGAAAAAATTTCTTCAAAAAGTTTTTTTTAAATTAAAAAAAAAGTCGTCTTTTATGCTTATACTTTTAAATAAAATGCATTTTGTATACATATGTACTTTTTAAGAGAAAGTTTCTGCAAAGAACAAAACTTGGCAACACTGGAGCGCGTGAACTGATTAGTTGGAAACACAAGATAGTTTTTATCGTGTGACTATGACGTCACATGAGTTTTTGAATTGATTGGCTAGAATCACGTGGCTTTTCACTATCATGTGACTATGACGTCACATGAATCAACCTCATTCAGCGCATACGACACAGGTGAAATTGAGGTTGCCAACTTGGCGAGTTATCTTGATCGTTGACAATTGTTGGGATAATACGTAAGTACCTATTTCTGCATCTTTATATCTAGTTTAGTAAAAACCACTCTTCTCTTTTAAAATAAGTAATATATATATATATAAGAAATTTGTATAATATTTCAAGTATACTTATTTTTGAAATAATAATAATACTTATATATAATATATATAATAAAAGAAATTTATAATATTACTATATATATATATATATATATATATATATATATAAAAAAGAATCGTATAATATTTCAAGAACCAAAATAATAGATAATGAGCTTAACAAGAAATAAGGTATAAAAATTAAAAGCAAAACCATGAAGACTCGAAAAATACAAAAAGGAATATAAAAAGAACCAAGCGAGTCAGAATAATTTCGTTTAGGACGAATAATGGGGTTAAACTAGTTTGAAGGCCCAACCCCCTTTGCAACTCGGTAGGAAAACCAAATAAAAAAACAAAAATTCAAAGTATATAAAAATTCAAAGTATATAAAATTCAAAGTATATAAAATACCAATTTAAAGTATACAAACTCACAGAGAGTATGATAAAACCTCTGATTAATATTCTTAAACAAATTCTCCCCAATTTCCTAAAGCAGAAAAATCCTAAACCAATTACGAAAAAAAAATATTAAACGAAATATTCCTACTTACAGATCTTGTTCCAAGAGAATCAAGAGTCTTGGGTATCTTTGAACGTATCTTTTGAACTACCTTTTATACTATAACCAGCATAGATAGATATTGAGATAGATGACAATCAAGTTTGGTAGGCTTTGAATTGGTTGATTGTCAAAAATGTAAATTTGCTAGGTTCTAATTTGGTTGGTTGTCAGAAATGTGTAAGATGTTTAAGATGTGTGTGGAAAAAATGTAAACTGTGATATGAGTGTTATGATATAATCTTCACAGCAAAGACCACTAACACGCTGACTTTGAAATCCTATTGTTGTGTGGTGGATTTGGAATCAGAAGTAGTAAGACGACTAATATATTTGTGATGATTATAAGTTCTTAAGAAGTTAAAAGGGTATTCATGATCTAAACAACATTTAAAATTTTTTTTGATATTATTAAATTTATCTATTTTGTGGGTAGTTAAGTTATCATTTCTAAATAAAAAATTCAAAATAACATTTCTGTAAATTGATAAATGCAAGTTACTATTCCATACATGAATTTTAATTATATGGAACTTAAAAGAATCTCTTTTGTCAAAAATGTTACTGACTACATTATTGTTAATAAGATGCAAATCTAAATCCAAGAATTCTACCATATTAGAGTTAAAGTTAGTTTTAAGGAGGTTGAGATAGTCAGGGTAGAATGTAATATTTGGTTTATATTCATTATTTTTACCAAAAATTATTAAATCATCTATATAACGACAAATCAAGTAAGAATCATTAACAATATGGTCAATTTCAAAAAAATGTAAATAAAGGTTTGCTAAACAATTACTAGCTGGACCACCCTGAGGTAATCCTTTGATCTGTTTATAAAGATTCTGATTAAATGCAATGAAATTCTCTTTTAATACGAGGTTAACAAGAATATCGAATTTCTCTTTTTTCATCGAAGCATATAGCTCATATTTATCATAAATTAACTGTAGAACCCGAATCATATCAATATCAATAGAATTAAAAAGGTCCTCGAAGTCAAAGCCATGCATGGAAAAAATTAACACATCTTTAGTAACTCTGGCAATTTCTAAGCTATTTTTAATTATTGCCGTGTTTTGTAAATTATCAATTAAATTTTGAAGAAGAGACTGTAAGATCTTACCAGACTTCGTGATATATGTATTGTACCCATTAGTGATACTACGAAATTTTATAGGGCTTTTATGAAATTTTGGTGTTAAAAAAATGCGTGGATATTTAATATTATTTAGATGAATATCCAGTCTTTTGTTCAAAGCTAAAAGACGATTATCATCTACTCTATTACTATGAATTGATTTTTGAAATGCATTATTATTTAAAATGTGATTATTTAATATTTTACTGTAAAAATATTTACAGATTATGGCATAATTAGCAGAGACCTTATCAACATATGTAATCACGAAGTCTTTTTGGATATTTTCCATCGATGATTTAAGATCTTTATACATAATTTAATTTTCAACACTGAAATCTAATTTTTGAATTTCTATTGCTACATAAGATCTAAATTGATTGAAAGCCTCAATTGGCATTCCATATTTAATAGCAATTTTAAGGTAGAATTTATCTAAATCCTTTTTGATTTGTTTCATAACATTAGATTTATTTTTTGTGATCATCAATCTAAAACCAGTACCTTTTTCCATAAAATTTCTCAATAAATCATCTTTCACAATGCCAAGGTCTCCCGTGACAACATGCTGATGGTAATCATCAATATAGTCCCGATATAAATTGCATTTACATGATTCTGTACTAAGGAGCCCGGCTACTCTATAATCCGGCGTATAACGCGCACCTATACTTTCAAGCTGCATTTTCGAACTTTTAGGTACATTCGCCGTATAATGCGAAGAGACCTGTAATGTAATTATGCAATGATTTTATGTTTTGAAGTCATTTATTCGTTGTATTACCTTAGGTTTTCTAATAAAATGGCATACTTATAGAACTACAATTCTTAAAGTTTATGGGGTATGTCATTTCTTTTAAATGAACAGTATTTAGATCTATGTAGACGTCTAATTTCTTTTATGCTCATCTTTTCCTGAATTTTTAAAGCTGTCACATTTTTATACCCGGCGTATAACGCGCACCCTTAAATTTCGATCTTATTTTTGGTGTTAAAAGTGCGCGTTATACGCCGGATTTTACGGTATATATAAATTAAGTCATTCCTACTTTGAATGGATGAATAGAAAGTATTTTATTAACGATTGAAAATTTGAATAAGATATATAAATATACATATAAATAAATATAAAAATTGGGAGAGAGAGTGAACTAATAGTAGGAATTGAAAAAAGAGCATGATTTGTCTGTATTGTTGTTACAATGCACACCCGGTTTGGCTGAAAAACAGGTTTTCGACGCCTTTGTCTTTGTTTTAACACTTACATTGTTACAACAATAGAAACGAATCTAAGATGGCGTCAGAAACCGGTAAAAATGAAACTACATGGCTGTATCTGTAATTCTTTGAATAATTAGTTTCAGTCAATTAATTTTATTTAATTATGATTCAATTATCGTATTTTTTCCCAAAACAATAGTGTATAGTTCTGGTGGTCCATAATTGCAAGAATCTCGTTGAAGAGTTATAGAGTACCTAGGTCTGTCGAGCTTTAACCTCTATTCCTTTCAATCTTGAGTGCTGCCGCGGTAGACTAGTGGTCAAGGTAACGGACTTGAGGCCGTTGTGTCAAGTGTCTGAGCCGAGAACCGCCGTGTAGGGGAGCGATGCACGCTAAATTTGTCGAGAACTCAAACGTCTTCCCGTAGGTATGGTGTGGTAGTTAGGAGGGGGTGACAGCTCAGGTATCATCTTCGTCATTTGACCATGGCTCAAAATGACGAGGTCCGTCGCCAAAAGCCCTCGAATAGCTGAACAGTGCGACGTTAATCTTCACCCACTCACTATTCAATTTTGAGTGACTTTAAATAAAAAATACTTTAATGCGAAAATACATAAATTATATTTAATAAAATACATCAAGTTGGTGGGAGAAGTTTAACGTGGCCAATCGGGGAGTAGCTAAGAAAGCCGAGCAAAATTTGTGGAAATTCTTTACAATGCAAGAATAAATGAAGGAACGCATTGTTGCCCTATACATTGTGTGTTTTGGATTATTAGCGCCCTCTACTGGTGACATTTTAAACTAAAAGTGTTTTTGCCACTAAAAATAATCCGACTTTCTTGTAAGCTCTTTCTTACAAGCTACACTTCTTTCTGATTCCTTCCTTTATTTTTAATATGAATTTTTAAAGATTGGGCGAACTTTTGGCTCATCTGGTATATGTAAATAAACAGGAAAACAAAATTTAATTACATTAAATAGAAATGTAGTCAATATCCGAAAAGCTTTTTGAAGTTTGAATCAGGAAATTTAAAGATAGAAAAGTATTTAAATTTATTGCATGCCATGCCAATTTGTTATAAATTTATTTTTCTTTGTGAAATATTACTCACACATGTAACTAAACGATAACTAATCCATGGTTTTGTCAATAGCATTACAAAGAGGGGGGTAGCTACCTCCGTATCAACGATACGGGGTCCCCAGCTTCAGTAACTCAAACATGTGCAAGAAAAGATCGTAAAACGTTCGTTTCCCCCAGAAAAGGGTAACCAAGGAATTTTGATACAGGGCCCCCTTCAGGAGTAGCTACGTCACTGATTACAAAGCAATGATTTCATGCGAAGATAATACTGAAAATTTAGAAGCTATTTATTTAGAGTTTCATTGTTTTGAATTTCGCTGAAAAATTTTTAAAATACATACATTTGTTGTTTTCTAAAATTATGATAGCCTAATAATCGCGATAGATGTACCATTCTATGTAATTTAAATGTCTTTCTTCTTTCATAAAACTAACATGTGTCCGAAATTCAAAGCAAAATAGCTGAAACACAAAAATAGATAAACTAGTGAAAAAAACCTTTTGCATAAGTCATTTAATACCCCCCCCAAAAACAGATTTTATAATAAGCTTCCCAAAAATAAAAGTTGCTTTTCAGAGTGCGAATGCTGACAAATTTTAACTTTTTTAAATAGTTCCATGTTTATAATAAAATAAAATGAAGGATGTGGCTGTCTCAAAGTTAGTCCCATACAAAAAAAATCTGTATTGTTCCCTTGGCTTTTTCTTATTTTTTTAACAGACATAGAGATATTGATACTACAACCAGTTCTAACCAGACTGCAAAGAACTTTTTAATAAATAAAACTGAAATTAAGTTAAAAGAGTTTGAGAAATAGTTTCAATTGAATAAGACAATAAATATCTAAAAATATATCACTCACCAGATCATCAAACGCCGGGTTTCTTAATCCGTGGCGTAGAATTTCCTCTCCAGAATCTTCTTCACACTTACAACAGCACAAACTTCGAAAAGAATCCGAAAACGATGAGAACAAGCACAAGAACGAATAGTACGATCACCAAAACAACTATGAGTCTGAAAAACGAAGTACAAGGTTGAGTAACAATACAGTCACAGTAAAAAATCAAGTCAGCATATATTCTTTCTTTTTTGGTGCGTTCGAAATATCTTTTGAATCATTCTTTATTATATGTATGAAATGGCAATTACATCACTTCGTCTGATTCTAACGTATTTAGAAGTTCCCACGACCTTCGCAGCACAACGAATGAATATATCGTCTGGTATAATTCTGAAAAATATTTTTGTAAGAGAGAGAGACAGATTTAAATACTACCAACACCTGTTTTGTTTAAGTATGATTAACACTGCACAAATACCGATTATTCTTATAGAAATATTTATTATTATTTTTTTTGCATGGAAATTCGTCATTTCAAAAGTAAGAGTAATAGTGAATCAGCAAAAAAATTTTGCAAGTTGTTCCAATTAACGCCATTTTTGTTGTTTTGTGTCAAATGAAGCTCAAAGAAATTATTATATCTAAAAGAACACAGAAATTCTCACAATCATGTTAAAAAAAATAATAATCAATGGAATTATTTATAATAGCTTGTACAATTTTTTAAAAGAATCTCTAACAAATAGTCGTAATAATTCTTTGAAAAAGAATTTATGCAAAGAAAAATAATTTTCATCTCTTCACTTGGATTCACACTGAAGCAAAAAGAAATTACTTACATTTTAATGCGGTCTTTACTAACTTGGTAAAAATAATATTGTACTATAAACACAGAATTACAGTTGTATTATTTTTCTCTTTTATACGGTAACTATGTGTGTAACAATTCATTAACTGTTTAAAGAGAAGTTAGATCATTATTGTTCTTCCAAGTTGATATCCACTTTTTGATAAAAAATGAGTCGATAACTTTATTTCCTCAAAATGAGCAATTGATAATGTTATGTTTTTTGAATAGATGTTTAAAATGCAATTGAGTGTGACTAAAGGTAAATGATCGAATTGGTACAAATTACACATCCATTACATATCCGGTTACAAAATTAACTTGATTGCGTGAAAAAATTTTAAGGTATCACATAACAGTCACCGTAAATTCGTGAATGAATGTCAATTCTATGGAATTTTTTGTAGATTTATCAAATCTAGCCTAATGTATTAACAGGTATGCGATAAAATACGTAAAAAATATCGTATTATGTATTACGTATAGTTTTGTCAATATTTTTTATATATTCTTAAAGATTCATAATCGAATTACTAAAATGGACATAAAATATTGACAAACATGAGAGGAAAAGAGAAAATGGATCAAGTTTTCCTTTTCTTTTTTAACACCCGTTTATAAGCTTCACTCATATGTAACGGAATCTTTGAACTCAGTTTTTATCCACTTTAAAAGGTCAGATTAATTCTAAATTTTGCTCACGTGTCCAGGACCAATGACAATAAAATAATTTAATAACTTTGTTCCATTGTCCTGATCAGGATCATCAGGATTAACGATTTTCAATTTTCAGATCCCATCCCGCATCAGGCGACTAATTTCAGATCCCATTTCCAGATTTGGCGACTGAAAGATTAAGTTACAACTTAGTTCGATTAACAATAAAAGGGTGTTTTTAGAATTTTGTAAACTATAATTCATTAATTCTTTTAACTGCAGTCCACTGTAGTCTAATTTATATGATTGATTATTGAGGAGATAATTAAAACTTCCACAGCGTAGCACGAGAATTTCAAACTACTGGTAGTCAGGATCATCTTAAACTGAGATTATATTTACTAGTGTCACAAAATACAAACTGATTTTTATATGAAGATGTACAAAATAAAATAGGTAAAAACACATTGCTGCTAAAAAGTTTTCAAATTTATTTTGGGGATTTTTTCCCCCTAAAGTCTTTTTTATCAATGACTGATTTACTTAAGGAAATTGAAAACATGCTTATTTATTTTTTTATATTCACCTGTGCGAAGAACAGGAATTTCAGTTATTTTCCAGCAGTGACCATTCATTTTTAATACTCATTAGTTTGTTTTTAATTTTCAGATTTGTGGTTTCATTTTGTTTTTAACAACAATTTAAGAAGAAAATTAAAAGAATTTGAAAAACATATCTGTTTTTATCTAAGATTAATCGACTATTTTTGATTGAAATTCAAAAGAGAAATAAAAACGTGTGTGAACAGTATAAAAGAACCACTCTTAATTGTATTGTTGTTTCGATAAGTATTTGTTTTTCGCAAGATTAATTACGTTTTTTCGAAACCAACTTCACCCTAAGCGAAATCCATTAAATTGTCTTGAGCTGATTATTGCAAGGTTTGTGTGTGAAAAAGTTTTTAATCTTAGATTGTAGTTTTGTTGGTCAACCTTTTAAATATTGGAAATTTAGCAGCATTTTGTCATATTTTACTTTTTACTTCAGAAAAGGTCAAAAATGCTGTCAAGCGAGAATAAATTGAGGATAGGTATGGAGATGCGTATTAACAGTACGCCAGTGCCAGAACTGGTTTGCAAAATTTCAACGAATTTTGATGTCGAAGATGCACCACGGTCTGAAGGCCGGTCGAACTGACAAAGATGCGATAAAGGCTTTATTTGATGCAAATCGGCGAATAATTATTCAATGAGATCGGTAGAATTAAATTGCGAATTCGACTATTTAGCCATGAAAGGCATGGCTTAACTCGAAGCTCGTTTGGTGCCCATAGTCCTACAAGAAACAAATTTGTGTCGTCGCGCTTTGAAGCGATTTTACTGGGACGAAAAATGGGTTGTATACAATAATGTTAAACGCAAGAGGTCATGGCAAAAAGATGAACCGCAAAGCTGTCAAAGCCAACATTCACCAAAAAGTGATGCTCCGTTTGGTGGGATGTCAAAGGGAATCGTATTTGAGCTTGCCGACAAGTAACAACGATTAATTCAAAGTCTATTGTCATCAGCTGACAAATTGAATGATCACATTAAAGAGAAGAGGCCCGAATTAATCAACAGGAAGGTGTAGTGTTCCACCAGGATAATGCTGAGACCTCCACAAGTTTGGTCACTCGCCAAAAACTTTTACAGCTTGAATGGGACGTACTGCAACATCCACCCTATTCTCCGGGTCTGCGCCTTCCGATTACTATTTGTTCCGGTCCCTGCAAAATTTTTGGATGGCAAAACCTTAATCAAATGAAGATGTCAAAACCACCTGAACCAGTTTTTGCCAGCAAGGACCAAAACTTTATGAGGGGGAATTATGTTACTGCCAGAAAGATGGCAAAAGGTGTTGGACCAGAATGGCCAATATATAATTTAATAAAATATTTATTCATTATACGAAAACTGTCTTTCATGTTCCCCAAAAAAAACGAAATGACTTTCCGAACAACCCAATAGATTAAATTTGTTCACGTGTTGATAAAGAATGCATACATATACATGTTATAAATAGAAAAAATTGCTTATCCACAAGGAAATTGCTTGAAATTTTTATTAAAATTAATTTTATTAGTTTCATGCTGAAGGGTTTTTTTTCTTGTGATTTGCTTATTAAGTTAATAAAAAATCATTTTTTGAATTACTTTTAAAATTTGTTAGATTTTTTTTCTATATTGTATCAGTGTTTTTTTTTCAGACGAGCCCGGGAAATTTAACTTTAATTATATAATAGGTTTTGCTGTTTTGTTTACTAGATCGTCTTTCCTTGGAGTCTAATTTGCTGAAAAATTACAACTATATTCAAAGTGTATTATAAAAATTGAACTTTTTTTCATTCCTTCATCTCTACTGTTAAATTTTAATTTTTACTAACAAATATGCCAGCTAGTTATTTATAATTTATATATATAAGCAAAAAAAAAAAAATAATCTGTGATATTTAAAACAAAATGGACGCGAAGTTTGTTTTTATTAGTTTTACTACCACAAATCATACAAAAATAACTATAAACCTCAATAATAAGCATTGTAAATGCAGTCTTTGGAATTTTCAAAAAACGTTAGCCTTTTTAAATTGTTTCTATATCATTGGCATGGCAACGCCGCTTACAAAATTCGAAGCCATCACTTAATTCAAATGTTAAAAGTTTGTGTGAAGTATATGTGTGAAGTGACATATTTTGTGAACCGGGTATATAGAGAGCGAGATGTCAGATAAGGTGTAGATCTGATAACCGTGGGACAAAATTACTTTTGCGACATCAGGACTCGTACTCACGACCTGACAGAAACAGCACTGGCCACGAGATTACGACTATAACTACTCGGCAATCGCGATCATGAATCTTTGCGTCTATGTGAGAAATGGACAGTCAGTTTGATTTGTTGACGTCGCTACAGGCTACAAACCTCTTAATTCTGAATCAAGGTCAAGTGACGAGGACGACACCTGAGCTTGCATCACTATCTAGAACACATAGCCGGTGAATACAAAATTACAAACAGACAGCCGAAAGCATTCAATATCAGTTTAAATGTATTAAAATATAACATTAGAAAGGTTGAAAGAAACAAGGTTTTGATTGTGCACAATATTAAAAATGCTATTTGTTTTTTCCAGTTATAACTAGCACACACACACACACACACACACACACAGATGTACAGAAATAAATCAAAATTGTAAATTAACATGATAGGAGAGGGAAGGATTTTAAAGAGACTTAGAATCAAGAGTTAAAGTAAAAGAAATATTCGATTCTTTTATATCCAATATACTGTTAAACTTAAAAAAAAATTAAATAATATTGTCCTATTTGGATAATCTAGTTCTTGAAATTAGTTCGATTAAACTGAAATAAAAGAAACTATGGCGATTTGTGATAAAAAAATAATTTATTTAATGAAATAGTATAGAATTACATGTAATATATCGAAACTGAAAATAAATGAAAACTAATTTCACTTCTAAAAAGAGTTTCTGATCATTTGAAATTTATTTAAACACACACTAAGAATAATTGACACACACAATTTTGTTCATACAACACACAAACTGAGTTGAGGTATTTTAAGTAATAACGTATTTGGGAATGATATTTATCTTTGAAATTATGTTACATCAAATTTGCCCATTTCTTTTGCACATTTGCACCTTTTAAAAAATAAGGTTGTGATGGTAAAAAAATTAAAATAACAAATTGTAAGTAAATTGTTATAAAAATCTTCATATATAATTCAATTTTTCTTCTTTTTTCCCTTTTTGAAATACAGTCATTTTAAATAAAATAGAAAATTCACATTTTTTTGCATTAACATGTTGGGGAAAATAAGAAACTCATGTTTTTATACTGTTAAAGTAATTAACATTTCTTACTCTTGCATAATTATTAACCCCAGGTACGTATAAAAAAAGATTGAAACAAAAATTTGTACATTTTATAGTAGGAAAAATTTCCACTCTGATCCAAAATCGAAACAAAGTTGCTCACTTTTTTTTTTTGATTAGATGGTGAATTGTTCATGGAAAAGAACCTATTAAGCCTAATTATAAATGCATGTGTACAAGAATATACAAAACATTTGAAAATATATTGAAAGGATAAGCATTAACATAAAGGATATTGAGAATATTTTCTTAGCGAATCATGAATAAAATTAGACAAATTGCGCAAAAAGCTATTTAAAAAAAAGATTGAACAATAAATAAAAAAGATTAAAAGTATAAAAATTTCGATTCATTTGTGAAGAACGCCGATTCGCAGCGCTTTTGATTAAGCCTCGTAATTTAATTTTTTTATTTATCGTCTGCTCATATTAGGAATTCAGTATTAAATTCATTTTGAATACATATATCGTTTGCTGAACTCGCGAGTGAAATAAATAAAAGAATTGAATTCCAATTGGAATTATTCAATTTAATGTTCTATTCTTTAAATTTCTTCGTTTCTATTAAATTTATTATGCAAAAAGAAGAATTTTATTAAATTTAAAATTTTACTGAGTTTTTTTTATAATAAATATTTAACTCTGTATTAAAAACACAAAACATACCTGGATAATTTAAAATCAGTGTTATCCTACAGAAGCGGTGCAGTTCCACAAAACATTGATAAAAGGTAAGATAACTCGTCAACCAAATGAGTAATGAGCTAAAAGAAAGGGATACATGTAAAATGTTGTAAAACTCACATGAGGTAGAAGTTGAGAAGTCCCATTGAAGACATAGTTTCGAGTTTGTTGTCATTATGTTGATGGATTTGTTGTCTTAAGCTGTAAAGAGTGTGATAGAAAGAATTTCGCATGGGTAATCCACTATCACCTTACTTTACCACAGTAGGTACTCGGTTTTTTTTCCCTTTCACTTTGCTTCTTCACTCAATACGTGTACTTTGTCCACAGATAAATGAGAAGAAAAAAACGTTCCTCATGTAGCAAACAAAACCTTCCATGATAATTCTAGGAGTGCCCGTGCTTATCTCAGTTCTGTCACATCATCTGAGATAGTTTATTGCAGCAGTTACTTGGCATTTTTTATTTCGAACAAAAGGATTACCCCGTTTAAAAATTAAATTAAATCTCTAATTTCGAGGGTTTCTGTTTCCATTCTTCAGCGAGTTTGCAAACACGTATGCAGTATGACGTACAAAATATTTATCTTTTTCTACCAATCCAGTCATAACCGTACCTGACATGTTTTATCTAAGACTTTGGTTTATATACGGTATATTTGGTGTACAAAGAAATTTCTCATTTTTAGTAGATTTTTTTTACGATTTGAATTCCTTTAATTTAATTTATTTTTACCCTCTGTTTTTGTCACTGATTTGCAAGAAACAAAATTACGAGTAAGAAAAATACGTCTAGCCTGAAGAATTTTAATTTTAAAAAATCTTTATATGTGCAGTTTGATTAAGTAGCCTTAATGAGAGTGAGTGAGAGTTTATTAACGACGCACTATGAAGCAACACGAGAGCTATTGGCGACAGACCTCGCAATTTTAAACCTTAGTCAAGTGACGAGGACGACAGTTGACGTCGCATTCTCCAAACTACCACACCACGCCAACAGGAGGACTTTGAGCATCGATAGATTTAACAAGCACAGCCCCTCGACACGGCGAGTCTTCAGTGGCCCTAGGACACGAATTCAGGACATGTCAGCCACGAGGCCATCGCGGTCACCCAAAAGCAGCGGTTTTTAAACTGTGGTCCACGGCCCCTGAGGATTCACAGCACCTTTTGAGGGGGTCCGCGGAGTCTCTCATATAACGTTAAGATTTTCCTCTTTTACGAAATGAAAGGCCTCATAGAAAAATTGAAAGATGAGCCATCCTAAACTAGATAACTAAATGGAAATAATGAAAAAACTCCACTAGAACATGTATTTCGATCAAGAATATAAAGTCAAAGAGGGGTGTCCAAAATCTTGGGGGGTCCGAGATGTCTGTCTGCGGAGTCCGATGACAGAAAGGGGGTCCGCGGTGATCGAAAGTTAAGGAACCGCTGCCCCATAGTTCTCTCTGACATATATTAAGAACCTTTAATTTTTATTTTACTTATTATTTCACAGTTTTATTGTTAAAAGTCAAATAGAGCCTTGAAATACCTGAAAATTTAAAAGATTCCAGCAGTGATTGATGCGGATCTGTCTTACTCTCTTTACCTATCCCTTTTGTAATGACACTACTATCTGTCTACAATTAAATACTACCCCTAATAACAAGTAAAAAACATTATTTTCAACTTCTAACTACTCACACCTTATTCATTACTCTAACTGTATATCTCCCACCTTATTCATTACTCTCCATCAGTAGCGCACACAGGAATTTTTCAAGGGGGATGTCCAGGGTCGCAAGTCTACCATTCTGGTATCATGATTCTTTTGATTTTATCGATTTTCGGAAACAAAAACAGTAAAAAAAACTAATTATCGAATAAATAATTAGCATTAATTAATAAAATTAATCATTAATAACAAATACTTAATTAAAGTTTACGTTAAATACTTAGAATTATAATCAATCGGAAAAAATCAAGGCTTAGGGGGGTTCCGGACCCCTAGGACACCCTCCTTGTGTGCGCCACTGCTCTCTATCTATATCTCCCACCTTATTCATTACTCTCTATCTATATCTCCCACCTTATTCATTACTTTCTATCTATATCTCCCACCTTATTCATTACTCTCTATCTATATCTCCCACCTTATGCATTACTCTCTATCTATATCTCCCATCTTATGCATTACTTCTCTATCTATATCTCCCACCTTATTCATTACACTATCTATATCTCCCACCATATTCATTACTCTCTATCTATACCTCCCACTTATTCATTATTCTCTATCTATATCTCCCACCTTATTCATTTATATCTATATCTCCCACCTTATGCATTACTGTGAACTGTCACACCTCATAACACCTCACAAACTATATACTAAAACTCTCTCTTGTTATACGTACAACCCCGCACTCACAACATCGCTGTCGAAACAGTGCCATCTATTACATTAATACCTTTATAGTACAGTAAGACCCCGCTTAACGCTGTTTCGGTTTAACGCTCTTTTATTTGAATTGTGGGATTCCCCGAAATTACACACAGAGGTAGACTTCTCGATATCCGAAGCAGTTTATCTGTTTCATCTTTCCAGCGGTCTTACACGAACGTATTTTTATCGTTTTAAACATTTGTTAACGTTATTGTTAGTATAAATTTATATAATATAACGATTGCTATAGATATTATGGTTATTAGTTATTATCATGGGTGATAATAAAAAACACGAAAATAAAGCAGCAAGAAAAATCAGGAGCAAATTTTGACAGGAATTCAAAGGCAAGACGGGGCGTTATGGATGCCTTATCCACTTACAAACAACTTCTTACAAAGCGCAAGAGGAAAACGCAAATTACATTAGATGCCTCCTTGATAAAAAGGCAGAAAATTGGAAATACAGAAGATACTGTATGATCTGAAATGTAAACATACTGACTTAGAATTTTATTTATTTTTATATGTTTATTCATTTATTATGTTCCTATATTTGTAAGAAATACATTTTTCTTTTATTGTTATAAAACATATAATTACTAAATTTAATGTATATGTAATATTAATGTTGGATCTACCTTTAGCTGATTAATCAAATAAATGTATGTCATATCAATCATTATCGAAACTAAGAAAATAATGACGGTTTACTATGCATTTTTCGCCAAGATTGGCGAGTTTTTATTTCGGTCTACTAGTGCATGATTCATTTGTGTGTTTCAAATAAATTATTTAAGTTTTTTGAAAAAAATTGAGAGTTTCTCCCGTGATTTTCTTCAAAATTTGGCATGCTGTTCTATTTATACACACATGTGTGTGGTCTAAATACTTCGATTTATTTTTACGATGCAATGTTCTGATTTACTCTATACTTTATTTCAACTATTTTACTATACTTCAACAGCAATTAATGTGCTTCTAAGGTCTCACCAAATCTTGTACAAGTACGCATAATTCACGGAACAAAGAAAAACCTTTGGATGTTTCCGATTTCTGAGTCCCACAGAAGATTAAAAACAGATAAAAAATACTTCGACAAGAAAAACCCGTTTCCGTACTCATTTTTTACGAACACTTGAATTCAAACAATAACTTAAGACTCTAAAGAAAGACACAAGTTAAGTAAAAGAACAAATATCATCAAAAGAGTTAAACTGAGTGATTGTGCATTTCGAAGAATTCGGCCAGGAAGAAGATACTAAGAAAAAGGAAATGCATATTTGTTCTATGACATTCATAAGAAAAGAGCACTTATTCGTCGAAGTTCAATTCATTTTTGTAGATAGACGTCAGGATGAGGTCAAATGATGAATCAATCAAACACACCTTCAGTCTCTGAGATGTCAAAGAATCATTCTAATGTTCTTATTTTATTTTATTTAAAAAAAATGGCTTAATTATCTTCTGCCACTTTAACACAGCTGGCTATTGTCGAAGGGCCCAGTCGAGTTGAGCTATGTTCAAGTGTTCGAATTTGCTCCCCACACTCTTACGTCAGTGATTCTCAATCTTCCTCCGCTTCGTACGCTCGGGAGAGGTTTGGTCTTGTATCCAGCGACTTTATTACGTAAGTGTATGATTTTCTTTTTTACAGATTATGATTTCTGCATTTTACAGGTTTTAATTCTTTTTTGAAAACTAACATTCATTTCCTAAAGCTGTTTATGAAAATACGCAGCTGTGGGTAGCTTAGTGGTTAGAGCATCGGACTCCAGACAGGAAGGTCTGGGTTCGATGCCTGACGCCACCAAATACCTTCCGAGTGCACACGGGGTACGTGCTCGTTAAATCAGTGGGTCCGAAAGTCTTGTGGGTGGTCACAGCTGAACCCACGAGTGCTGGGGGCTGGAGAATATTTCTTTCCCCTCCCGTTCCATGCCTAAATTGTGGAGATGGAGATCGGTGATGTCGCCAGCTAACGTAAGAAGTCTCACAGGCTCTGGCAACATTTATTTCTTCCCTTCGGGAATATCACCGAGCTAAATCGTACTGTCACCTGTATGGTGCTCAAGGCTAAGGCCAACGACAGGTGTACATCTAGCCCCTTGCCATGATGCATTTCGTGGGCCTCGATCTGATGTCAGACAGGTGGCATGAGCAACAACAACAAATACACTGCTGGTCACACAAAATGCAACACTAAAAAGGGCTAGAGATATCACAGCAAAAATTATTTAGCAAATAACATGTTGTACATAGATCAAACGATTAAAATTACAGCCACTTGTGACGTGTGGAGATGAGACAAAATCAGTAGTTAGTGTAACCGCCATTGTTGGAGATCACCGCTGCCACGCGCCTCGGCATAGAATCAAAGAGGCTTTGGATGTATCCTTGGGATGCAGCAGTCCATGCGATTTCCACATATTGTTAAAGTTGATCTGGTGTAGCAGCGGGTGGTGTATCCTAAAACAGTCGTTGTGAAAGCATGGACCACACGTTTTTGATTAGCGATAGATCTGGAGAATAAGCAGGCCTAGGAAGCAATTCAATCTGATGGGTAAAGATGAACTCTTGGACATTGCGTGCCACGTGTGGTCGTGCATTATCCTGTTGGAATATGCTTATGGCAAGCGCTGAATGTGTGGGAGGACCACGGGCTCCAACACCTCAGAGAGGCAGCGCAGGCTATTCAGTGTACCGGCAATGCGTACTACAGGGGTGAGGAAGTGAAATCCAATACCATCTCAAACCATGATACCTGGTGCAGGACCAGTGTGGGAATGCATAACGCAACAGTTCAGCAGCCTCTCACCAACGGTGAGAAGTTCAAAATTGCGAGGTCTAAAAGTGTAACTGTGTTAATGAAACAAAATCCAATTCAATCAACCTGATACATATCTTATATGCAATTTTGATTGATTCTATAACTCTCTAAATAAAATTTCTGTTAAAGATTACATTTCTAATCTATTGTTTCTTATCGTCAGTGCTGGACTTTTTTAAAAAGAAAATCTATAAATAGGGACAATATGTTTATCTAAGACGTATATATACAGACGCGCTGTTAAATCTCCAACAACAAAAATAAAAAAATAATTAAGGTGACTGCCTACCTGGAAAATGTCGTTTTTCATCTACATAAGACATTTTTTTTTAATTTCAAAATCTTATAGTTTGAACATTTTTCTTTCCCAAAAGAGTTTTTCTTTTTCCTTTACGCGAAATAGAAATACAGTTATGGTGATTTTAAAAAACGTCACTCGATGCAAAAGCGCAGTAAGATATAACTTTAAGTGAGTTTTTCTCAAAATTATTGTTTTCGAAAGAAACTCTTTATCAGATACATATCTTAAGAACCAAATCAGATAACGTTTTGAAATTTTTTGGGAATGTTAATTATATTATTTTTCATCAAGTGAATCATAAGTTTTGTTGTAGGTTTAATATTTTTTTCATTTTGGGTAGTTTTTATAAAGAAAAAACTTCAAAAATATCAAAATTTTCATATTATTATGTATAGTTGTCTGTAATTTTTTTGTATTTTAATATTTCTGTTAGATTTCGGTTCTTTTTGAAAAGCATCAGAATATGTATGTTGTATACAAAGAAAATTATGATAATTGAATTAGAAATTTTTATACAGTGTTACCCGTTTTAGTAAAAATTTGGTACAATTTCTTTGAAAACAACCAATTTTTCTTAAGTACAATATTTATTTAAAATTTTATTATGTATTTACATCTTTTTTTTTTTTTTTCTTCTTAAAAACACTCAATTTGTTTCAAAAATTTGTTTTTATAAAAAAATTGGGTCCGAAAAGGCAGGCAATCACCCCTTAAATAAATAACGCGTTTACAGCAAATTTACACAATAAACTTACGCACAAACGTTTTCCACCCATAGATGTTATAGGAATAAATTTCTTAAGCATTTCACTTTTTTTTTCATTACTATTGCAACAACATATATCGAAATACATAAGCTGAAATGCATAGAAAACAAAAAGAATAAATACGGGCCACGAGGTAGGAAGGACATTCCGGCATTCTATTTTTAGAATCTATTTTTAGTGGAATTCCCACCCTCCTGGAGGGTTTCCTTTGAAGGTTATGACCTTGCAACTGCGAACGTTCACCTCAAAAAAATATATATTTCGGAAAAATTCGAGAGGAAAAGAACTAAGGTAGTCGGTATATGTTCCATCTTATTGTTAGAATCTAAAATTTAAAATGACGCGATACAAAAAACGGAAACACATGCTGTAATGCACGGTCATGTATTGATATGAAAATTAGAGATTTTTTTTTCTGTTTGAAAATATGTTCGAAGACATTAACGTGTTAGCTACTGCTTGATCGAACTTAGTAACTGAATTATTCTTTACATGTCCCGAGAATATTTTTTTTTTGTATAAGCTGAGATAGGAACTTTTCAGATGTGAGTAAGGATGCCGGTTGACTTATACACGGATTCGCAACTCTCGGAAAAAAATGTAGCTTAAAGGAAACGGGTTTTTTTTAAAAAAACATTTTATGTTAGTCATGTTCATGCGATTTTGATCTTTTCACTCTTTAGGTGTTTTGTGTGAAAGGAACTTTTATCCTAAAATAAGAAAAAAGGTCACCATAAATCCTTCAAAGTCCGTGTCAGAATTTAAGCTTCCGAATAGTTCGCGAAATTTGCATTCAGACATCATTGGGATGTCTGGATGCATTTAATGATCGTCTTCTGGTTTTTCCTCCAGCACAAGAAGCATAGGTCGACGATCACTTGCTGTATACGAATTTCTCTTCCCACTCATTTTCCACACCACAATAGCAACAAAAATAGTGCAGAAAGAAAGACCGGGACAGATTTTGTACAAAATAACAAAAGAGTGGGAAAGAAATGCATAGCTTCAGATCTCAGTGGTTCCGAAACTTTTTTTAACTCCGTTTTACAGTCAAAATTTGCCTACGGATCCCCAAGTAAAACAGTTACATAAATGTATGGTATAAAAATTACACAAATTAAAAGAAATATATTAAAGAAGTATGCTATGAAATTATAACTTTTGCTTAAAATAAATAAAAAAGTAAATGACTTGGATGAACTCGATAAGATGTTATGAGAGTAATTATGTCCGGCTCAATGTTTGTGGGCAGCAACTCCAAATCCCCACAAGCACTAATTTCTATACTCCGTTTCACCTTAAGTTGGCAGCGCTGGGAATTGTACGGTGACCAAATCACAGCCGCTACGGGGTTACTCTAGGAGAAGAGTGTGACTATAACAAATATATAAAATTCTCCATATTTGGCGAGCAAAAAAAAAATGCTCTTGAAAAATTTGTTTTTTAAAATTGGTATAAGGTTTTTTCATAATAGTATAAGCCTTTTATTTAATCGAGATATTTAAGGGTTTACATTTCAAAATGTTTAAAAATATTGATTAATTAACTATCAAGTCGCAAAGCAAATGGCGTTGATTTGGCGCGAATGCTTTGGAAGAATGTAATCTTGAAAACCGGTTTTTTCAGCCAAATGTTATTGTTGTTAGCCAAAAGTCAAGTTGTTGTTTTCTACTGTATTCGTTCACAGGTATTAAAGAGTAAATGCTTTTAAGATGTGATTAACTTAAAATATATCTTTAAACACACAATTTCTATAATACATGATACTTTTTAACAATTTTCTGTGAATTTGCTTTGAATTAAATTCCAAAACTAGTTGGAACTACACTTTTTCAAGTGGATGTTTACATTCCCTACCTTTCCCAACGCTGCCAACTTGAGGTGGAACAGAGTATAATCAGTTTCTTTCTTTTTCTTTCTTTTTTTTATTTTTGTGATGAAGTTTATAACTGCATTGAATCCACGTCCTAGCAAATTGGAAGACGGGAAAGTAGTCAACAACTTCTGTACAATATAACCCATAATGCAGGATATAAAATTGGGATCTGTTTTTGTATCCAGAATGTGTGGTATCCTCGTTCAAACACATTGGTTTAAGTCCCTCATTTGTAGATATTTCAGTAATATACTCCTGTATTCGTATGGATTCATCTGTGTTTGAAATCTGAGTTTGTCCACGCGCAAAAGGGTTCAACACCCAGTCGGGAATATCCAAATGGATTATTGTTATTTATTTAAATTTCCATAAAAATAAAAATGTATCCAAATTTTATTACTTGATATTAAACCTTGCACAGACCCCTTGACATTGTTCAGGGACCCTTAAATCGATTTTAACCCATCCAAGCGGTCTGCACGTAAAATCCCGTCATTCCAGAGATGCTTTTTCTGCCTTCAAGCAAGATTCCCAAAAGCGGCCGAGCCGCATTCTTAAAAATACGGCTCAACCGCTTTTGAGAACCCCACCTGACGGCAAAAAAATACGTGCGGTGCATTTTCGAAGCATCTCCAGAATGGCAAGACATTACGTGCAGACCGCTTAGAGGGTTAATTTTCCACAGATCTCCTGAATGTTACCGGAGACCCTTGGGGTCCGTAGGGACCACTTTGGGAACCATTGTTTTAGATGGAATTATCAGAAATAAAGCTGTAGTTTTTGGTGGCTTACTTTACAGAAATTTTAATGAAAAATATCCCACTAGTCTTCTCCGCTTGGCAACACATTTAAAAATTACAGGATTTTGTTTTCTTTTTTTCCAGTTTGGCTTATATGCGGGTTTTGAGTTTTTGGTAAATTTTTGATGAAAAAACGCTCTTCCGCGGTTTATACACGGATCTGCTTATATTCGGAAATATACGATAGTTAAAAATGCACCGATTTTTCTGGAGTTTCTTTTTCTGTAATAATATAGATTAGGATGAATAGTTTCTTTCATATCCGAAAGGAAGGTAAGTCATTTAGATATCATTCAGAATTTTAAAAAAATATACTATGCTTGAACTTGAAACGTACATATGCAATGTTCGTATGTTTTGAAGTCATTTATTTGAAGTATTATTCCAAGCTTTAGAAAAAAAAAATAGTATACTTCTAGAACAACAACCTTTTAATTTCAATAGGTGTGTCATTTATTTTAAATAAACAGTATTTCCATATATATGTGTTGAAGTCTAATTTTTTTTCTACGCTCATCTTTTTCATTTTTCAAGCTCTCATTTTTATGCTCGCCCTATAACGTGCACTCGTAAATTTCGATCTTATTTTTGTATTAAAAGTGCGTGTTATGCGCCGGATTTTACGGTGTATTTTATCTCCTTTCTTTTATTTGTTGAAAGGATTGTATTGATAAAATCATGGAGAGTTATTTCGCTGAACTTTCTTTTTTCACTTTTCTTTTTTCTGTGTTTGAACGAATTGGACCAGATAAAACCTGTTCCAAAGGGATAATTATTCTTATGGGGCTAATATTTTATGAATTATGAATTATTTTTATTCTTGTATTTCTTATATAATTACAAATGAGAAAGATTCAAAGATTTTTCTAGAAATTTTTGAATTACGCTATTTTTATTCTTAGATCTAAACTAAGGCAAAAAAAAAAAAAAATAAATAATAAATGAATAAGAAATTTAAGTAATCATTATGCTATTTATACAGAAAATGTATTATATGTATAGAAATAACTTAAGGTAAAGGCTTAAGTTGATTTTTTTTTAATATTTCACAAACAGTTAGTGGTAAACGGGTTTTTACATTTTTGAATCATACAAAAAAATTTTAACCATCATTTTTATTGATTACAAAACGTTTCTTAAAATATCTGCTCAAATATCTTCAAAATGTCAAAAAAACCATTTTAACTATGTACTTTTTATTTATCCTTCGCTGTGCTGCGTGGTTCACGATGTTGTATGATTAAATATTAATAAGCTATTAGTATTTGAGTCCTAGCGATAAATTTTCGATTGTATTAAAAATATCCTTATACTCCACACCTCTCGATTTAAAAAAGGACAAGAATTTCTAACTCGGAACTATATATATGTCCTTTTCCTTAGAAACGATTTCTACAAAACCTATTTTAGCGAATCTACTCAATAAAAGAAACACGATTTCCATATTTCAGGTCTTTAGGGCTAATAGTTCAAGACGACGACGCTGGATATCATTGGGAACTGGAACGCAGAGCGTTCCTCCATCCCATACTGTCGTATAGTGGCTCTGACGTTGATGGGCCTTTATAGAATATGCCTTCCCTGAGAAATAGTTCAAGAACGGGATTTTTTTTTATTTATAACGCCCCTCCGTAACTCCTCGTAACCCCTATTGGGAGTCAATTTTTATAAAAACCCTTTCTTAGCAAGTCTTTGCTCAACAAAAGAAACATGCCCACCCGATTTAAAGTTTATTGGTCTAATAGTCCCCCAAACGGGATTTTTTTTTGTCTGTAACGCCCAGGCATTATTCTTTTGGAGTCGATTCCCACAAAACCCATTCTTGATGAGTCTATATTCAACAAAAGAAGCATGCCAACCAAATTTGAAGTCTGTATGTAACAATTCTAGAGATCTCATCATGAATAAGGGATTCCTATTTTTACAGATACATAGATTTAAAATACTTACGTGATATGAATGTAACTATAATTCAGACTTCGATAGGTGGATATTAATTTAAGGTTTAACGGTCTTTAGAAATACGGAGAAAAAGAAAGGTTGTTATTCCCAGAAGCTTTGTATTACAGTAATAAGCTTGATGTTCTTTCTGTTTCTACTAGATTATTTTCAAAATAGAAAGCTATACAGCTTTAAATCTGCTTGGGGATCAAAATTCTCTCAATGGCGTGGTGTGGAAATTAAGGGACTGTGGATGCCCATTTATGTATCGTCTTTTTCTATTGATCGTAGCTCAATACTATGACATCCTTCCCTAGAGTTGCTTCTAAACATGACGTTAATTAATATTTTGTAATGCGTTGGCTTGTTCAAACAAATGTTAATTAGTCTTACACGTGCATATGACAATTTTTTTTTCATTCAAACAATCGCTTTTATATTCCACAGGGAAATGGCGAAATTAGGAATTTCATCAAATTCCTAAGGGAGATGAGCCCTTGATGGGAGATGTTAAAATAACGTCTCTTCTAGGGCATTTCCTTGATGAAAGTAAGTGATTTTATCAAATCCCTGAACTGTTAACAATGAAATGATGAAATGAACTAGTCAGGATTTGCATTGGCAAAATACTATACGGAAGGGGGGGGGAGACACCTGGGGGGGGGTCGAGTCCTTTTACTTCCTACCATACAGGTAGTACTTTCGATCCTTTAAATATCAAACCCATATCTTTAAAAAAATGGCACCATAGGATTAACATAGGGATTGATATTTTACTGCGTAAGCAACCGAGAGGAAAGATGCAATACGTCAAAAAAACTCAGCCTAATTTCTAATTATTTGTTAATTAGTTTCGAATAAATAATTTGTATTTCATTGACTACTGTTTGTATTACCTACTTCTACGTTTAATAATGCTCCATAATTGTTAAATAAACACTTTTAAACTCTTGACAACATTATTTCATCATTTCACTGAAACAGCTCAGGGATTCGTTCAAATTCCTTACTTTTATACTCACTTTTTACTTTTATATCACATTGTGAAGAGATGTCATTTTAACATCTACCGTCAAGTAATCATCTCCCTTAGGGTTTTGATGAGATTCTTAATTTCATTATTTTCCTGCGACATACATATATTTTTCATTTATAAAAATCATTAGCATTTTGAATTTTCATTCATTATTTATGACATACAAAAACTTTCGAAAAAATCTCTCCAGTTAAATGATTCATTTCAAATACATCATATCACTCACTCTCTCGCAGATCTTTCGAACAATTCTACAATTCCTCTCTGTGTCGCCCACCTCTTCATAATAATAATCAATATTCATACAGATGTAGTAAATCTTAACAGTGTATAATTTGTCCATCACGGCCATCTCAACCGTATAAGTCGGTTTCCGTATCCTACTCGGTGATACTTCAGTTCGTGATGGGAAGGGGTTGTTCGGATCTTAGATCCCTCCCCCAGCCCCTCCGGGTTATCCTATCTGAAGTTTCGCTCCGGTGAATACATTTCCGGAGTATAACAAAGACGTTATATGCATGAGAGCATCTGGAACAGTTTCGCTGCGAAAATGGCGGGAATCTTGTTCAGTTGTTTTCGAAAATAGCAGAAGAATTTGATGAGGTTAAGCTTTTTAACAGTTTTTCTTGGGGAAAGGGGGTTAAGAGTATGGAGCTGAAGAAAATAAGGAACATTTTTAACTAAGGAATGCACGATAAGAGTATTTAATTGCGTTTTTTTTGCGTCTTTGTTTTCGTGTTCTGCTTCGAACCCAATTAGAATATTTTCAAGAATATCTGATTTTACTTAGTTTACTTTTATTTACAAACAGATTAGTAAATTCATGCATAAGTGAATATATATAAATATAAAGACAAAAATACATAAATAAAACGAAAAAAAAAATCTATAAATAAAGGTTTTTTTAATAATAATTGCTTTATGAAGTCTTCAGCAGAAAATAGATATTTAGAAAATGTCCAGTTAAAACGTTCAAAACTTGATGAAATTTATTACAAAATTTTCAAATTTTTTTGAAAAGCAAAACATTTATTGTGTTTTAGAAAATAATTTGATATTTTCATTTCGTCTTTTTTAGCATCAAATTGTCAACAATTTGTTCGGTGGCGTCCATTTTTTTTATTCATTTCACCATTGGAATGTGCATTTAAATAACTGCGCATACTTTTCATGATGCTCTTCATTTCAGGTAAAGTGGGAACACAGAAGCTATATTATTCATTTTATTTTCTTCATCGGAATCTGCATCAATGATATTTTTTGAACAAACCCCAAAATGTCTTTGTATGCCATAATTGGGGAGGGGGGCTGTACACACATTACCATCATCTATTGCAACGAATTCTTCCGATGATTCAGTTGGACAGGTGGAGAGAAATGTTTTCGTGTTAAGCAACCTTTGTTTCGTGTTAAGAGAAAAAATGCATGAAACTACATAGCAGTTTGTCGGAACCAATGTGTTATCTCGTGTTAACCGATATTTCGTCTTAAGCGTTTTCGTGTTAAACATTGTTTACTGATACTTTTGTTTTAGATCGAACGCCTTATGAATGATTTACAGCTTTATTGCCTAACCTTGTGTGTGAGCAACCTTATATAAATCCTAACTCAATCTAACTTATGAGATTATTCAAAAAGATTTAACTGAAGTCGGAGTTCCTTATACCAGTCCTTCTGGAATCACGATCCCGTTGGTGTGGTGTGTATATTAGGAGAGGGGGGAGGTGCCAGCTCAGGTGTCGTCCTCGTCACTTGACCATGGTTCAAAATTACGAAATCCATTTCCAAAAGCCCTCGAGTAGCTGAATAGTGCGACGTTAATATTCACTCGCTCTCGAACCACTATAGCTCAGTACAGCTCCTCTCTTATTTCCTTCCACCACTCCAGGTGGATTTAAGATGAATATTAATTTGAAGCCGCATAGCTTCCTAGTCGCAATTCACTTTCTATTATTCCGAGATTTCACGACTAACCTCACACACCCCAATGTCAGGGTATAAATAACATTTACATTTGCTTAAAACCAAGTCATCTCTACGGAAAGCGATTTTTTTAAACTAAAATCACGCTTAAAGAACAGTTTTCCCAAGAGGACAAGTAGAAGTATCGCGAATAGAACCCGTCACACGTATAGAATTGATACATAAAAACTTAACTCAGTGGCGCGACATCCCATGAGGGACAAGGCCTACTGTGCCCAACTCAGTATACGCGACCTTGGGCCCTGAGGTGCATGAGAGGTTGTTCCAGTCAGATGGTCAGTATAATACGAAAACTCCCAGTGTTAAGTTCCCAAGCAAGCTTGGTACTCATTTTATCGACCCATTGAAGGGATGAAAGGCTGAGTCGACCTTGCCCAACCCGGGGTTTGAACCTCGGACCTGTAGTGTAGAAGCTAGATGCACTAACCACTCAGCCACTGGGCTTCAGAATTGATACATATCCTTATTAAATGTACAAATCGCCTAAATTAAAAACACTAGTAATTTATTTTCTATAAATCACAGAGTGTAAACAAAGACAGTTTTCAAAAGCTAAGATTACAAATATTTTAAATTTTTTTCCCTCGAAATGTTATTATTATTATTTTTTTTTGTATCAAAATGTTGGTTTTCATTTTGTAATCAAATACATTAAATCTTCAGAATGGATTTTTCTTTCACAAGTAATTTTTAAGTGGGAAAGCAAGTTAAACTTTTCATTTCTCTTCGGGGCAAAGGCATACTTTTTGCTACCGATTTAAGGTTTTTATTTTCTACCTTTATCATTCTGCTTTTTTTCTGCGTACACGCGTCTATAAAAAAATTTAACGGACAGATATTAATAATCTTTGATTCTATTATCAGTAATCCAGTTGTTTGTGGAAGAGACACCACGTGACTGAGATACCAATAACCATTCAATGAGTAAGAATTTTTGTGTGTAGACAATAACTAATATAAGTGTTTCACACATGCAGATTGGACCGATCCTAGGGTGACGGCCGCCCGCGTGCGAGGACCTAATGAACCAACCACCCCTCTAGAGAATTTTTTCATATATTGACAAAAACTTAACGTGAACATTATAAACTCATCTATCGGTATAAGAGTGAAAAGTAAAACTTTAATAAAAAATGAAAATAGTCTCACAAAAATAACTTCTTTCCTCTATATTTTGTTTTTCTACATGGTAAAGCTACATCTATTATTAAATTGAAAATTTTTAATTTCCCCCAAAGCATAGTGAATTTTAAACACCCTATGTCTTAGGTAATATTAACGATAATAGATGTTTTCGTAAAGCAACTTTTGCAAAAGTCATTCCTGAGACGCCTTTGTTCAGCATCGATGCACACTGCGCCGATAGTGCAGCTGATAAGCAAAAAATTTTTTAATTACGGTATTGCGGCTCTGTAACGATTTTTGCAATCAAATGAAGGATGCATGTAAAGAGTAGACATTAGTGAACAAAATGAGCAACACACTATGCACAAACGTCCTGTTTTTCTTAAGCTATGCTATGCGCAACCGGGTCTTATTTTGATTTTTCCATAATTATTCAAAATTCAGCAAACACATATTTATTCGACTTATTATAAGTTTTATTTTGAGAAATTCGTAAAAATTTTTGCTTGATTGATAAATTAATTATATGTAACCTGTGTGAGGTCGCCTCTTGTTTTAGCCGTCCGCGTGCGCTGCACACCTGCTAGGATCGGCCCTGCATGCAGAGTTACGTTCAGATGAAATTAAATAAACATACTTCAAAGAGCCGTTACCCGCCGATTTCACTGAGTATCTCATAATGCTGTATGACTATATATTGTTGTTGAGCTATTGATATCTGTGTCTTAGTATTAAGTTCTCGGTTGAGTTGAAAAACAATCTTATATAGTCCTCGCCACTTATTTTAAAAAGGACAGGATTTGTTCTAAAACAGATACATATTTATCTTTCACATCTTCGTAACCTTCTCCTCGGAATGGATTTCTACAAAACCCATTTTTAGCGAAATTTTGAGTCTGTAGGTCTAATAGTTTAAAAATGACATTTGAAAATTTTTTTTGTCTACAACGCTTTTGTAATTCCCTTCGGAATCCATTTCTGCAAAAAACCGCTCTTATAGCATGCTTCTATTCAACAAAAGGATAATGCCTGACAAATTTCAAGTCTGTACGTCTAATAGTTCTGGAGATTTCGTGGTGTGGGATTGAGTAAATCAATTTTCTCCAAAATATTTTTTGAGTGAGAAGATAATTATGGCATGAAGTATTTTTATTTCGGTTATAGTACATTTTATTTTTTTTATTATAATTCTGAACATTACTATAAAAAATGTAAATGCAACGAATTGTTGAGAATTGAGTATTTTGGATACTTTTATTTGCCTTTTTTATGATGCATCATGTAAAAAAAACTTGCCACATAATACAAATAAAATCATAATTATAATACAAAATTTCGTTAAATCCTTCGATTTTTTTTTTTTTACATTAAATGTTCGGTATTAATTTTCTTTTCATTAAAATTTTTTTTACTTATTCATTTACTTTTAATTCTGTAATATATTATTTAAAAATATAAATTTTTCAATTACTTGCTAATTTATTTACTTTTTCATAAAATTATCCCAATAAAACTAAAGTATCGTAAGGAACTTCGTTTATTTTCAACACTAAATATGCGATTGGAAAATTCTTAATTAAAGATTGAATTTCTGTAGTATAAACTAATGAATTTTTTTTTTTGAAAAAAATTCTACTTAATACCAGTAATTGAGTCTTACCTATAATATAACTCTCAAGTTAGTAGTTTGTAAATCAGTTTGTTAAATAATAATTAGTATTATGTGAGTGTCTGGCTTATTGCGAATTCTAGAACTCCTTAAATTAGTTAAAAATATAAGAAGAATGATGCAAATCGGAAAGATTATAATAAAACATATCAAAATCCTTTTATATCACAAACTTCATCTTTTTCTATCGCTGTTCTTTTATCTTTTAATTTTTTTTTTCAAACATTAATCTTGTTTGCGTAAAGCCTAAAAATTTAATAAAGTTTCCTGTTTATTTTTCGTGCTCAACAATTAAGGTCTAAAATATGCAAATATATTACATCTGTTTAAAGTATCCGAATACGTTCGGAGTACTTTTTCACAAAATAGCATATTTAAACATTATAAATGCTTTTTTAGGACTCAATATACCAATAAATACTTCTATTTAACTAACAATATTAAAAATAAATTGCCTACATTTTACAAAAATCACAATTGTAAGTGAAATTTTAGCAATATTTCTGAAAAACTTCAAAGCAGTTAGAGAAAAAAGTAATAAAACATATATTTATAAAAGTATTACTAAAACAAATTAGATGCATTTATCTAGAAAGTGTACTAAAATTTTAATGTTTTATTAAAATTTGAAAATTTTAGAGCTGATGGAGTAAACATTATAAAAAAAAATGTTTCATTCTTTATGAGATCATTGTTTAAATAACAAGCCATAACTCAAAAAGTATTCATACAAAAAGAAGTATTTTAGCATATTCTCTAGAAAATAACAAATATCTGGTTCACAAAGTTTTATAGAAATACATACGTAACATTTTGAGTTATCAGACTCGCCATGATAGATTTTGAGCAATTAAATGCCCACACTTCTGGTAGATCAAAGATCCGGTTTTTCTAACTTTATAAAATTGATTGTAACTTGGCCTCTAGATAGCGTAGAAACAAAGCAAAATATGTTTCGTAAAGCCGAAAGATAGCTCTATTCTCTCAATAAAATAAAAACAAAAATATCTGTGTTGACCGAATTTGGTCATTTTGAACGCGTGTTCGGATACCTTAAAATTTCTTAAAAATCTAACAATAACAAAATAATCGGTCTTACCTCGACTATCACTGTTCTTGCTTATTAGTACAATCACAATCAATATTAAAAAAGAATCAATACATTTTCAGTAGGTCAATTAGCACAAAGGAGTTAAGTTCTTATTTAAAAGTAATTTTTTTATATTTTTATTCGTGAACATCATTTTCTTTTCAGAATAAAACTGATTTTGTGTTTCCAAATAAGAATATCTTTAAAATCATTTGCTGTTGCAGCTTTTATCTAAATTGTTAAGCAAAATATATTTCTCTTTCTTTTAAACATTTCTTTCTTTTGCTTCACGAGAACATGGATGCAAAACACTCAAAAATGCTTCTTGTGTGTGCATAACTTATCTCTTCTACCATTCTATTTTATCACAGTACAATGGAATTGTGTGGTTGACTGTTAGCAACATGGTAGTGTTGTAGGTCGTTAAATCTTTATACAAAATATATTAAGATATATATTGTTAAAAAGTATTAAAGAAAAAACAGTATCTCTTTTATAAAAAAAAAAGAGTATTTTGTTATTAGAGCCATTTTCGATATTATGATAGTTTTATCACTATTTAATTTAGGTTATTTTATTTTTTTAAAAACACAAAAGTATATGAGGACTTTTTTTTCAAATTCACAAAATTCTGTAAGCAATTATAAAAGGATTCATGGATAGTTGAGAAAGAAATTACAGATGCAGGGGTTCACAATGTGGAATCTTTTTGAAAATATTGTTAGAAATATCTACACGCAATACAAAAGAAATAAATTTAACAACTTATTTTTAACTCTTTTTTTATAGTAAATGTTGAGCATAACATAATAAGAAAATTTATTTGTAACAAAACTGTTAAGCAAAAATTAATCTTAAGACTTACAGTTTGATTTTAAAATTAAATTTTGTTACCTATATAAATCCTGATAAAATATTTTACAAGATTCAATGTGTGGTTGTATAAAATCCCTTTCTCCAATGTGAAAATCTTATTCTGGACTTAAATCATCATAATTTTTTATTGAAAATTTGCGTCATAATTTATAAACACACACATTTCACTAAAAGAAATGAATTTTTTTTAAAGAAGCTTTAAATTGATAAACAACCCAACTTTTTTAAAACCTAGTTACAATATGATAAACAGACTAGAAAACTGGATTTGTCAATAAGAAATCAATTAACTAGTGGGTGGGGAGAATCCAATAGAGAGAGTAATTTCAGTAAGAGAGAACGTATTTTGTGTGTGAATTGGGTGTTTATTAATGTCGCATTTTTCGAAGCTACATTAGGATTAGTAGCGTAATTCTGAACCAAAATTAAATGATGAAAACGACACCGTATTTTTTCACACTACCCGTCAGGTTTGAACTACATCAACATCTCTGCACGTTAGATCTTTAGAGGTTCCCGGATTCGAACCCATGACTCAACAGAAATAATGTTAACCACGAGTTCATGATCATGACCAATCGGTTATTGAGGCCACAGTCGTTATGGGCAACAGAAAACTCATTCTCGAAGGAAAGCATAGTGTTAAGACTTACAATAGTACTTTAAAAAGATTAAGTACAGATATCAGCTGATTCATTTTTCTAATACGCATAACGATTTCTTTTTCCAGAAAGTTCATTTGTGATTTTAAAGAAAAGGAAGCAAAACTTTTATTAAAATTGCAGACTCTGTTGATAATATCAAACCATTTCCCATTATGACGTAGCACAAAAGTTCCTGGTATCGAAACATTTTCCTCATTTGAAATCTATGTCAAATTCGCATTTGCATCATATGAAAAATGAGCCATCCGTACGGCATTTAAAAAAATAATTGGAAGTTATTATTGAGAAAATCTTTGAAAAAATATGTTAGATTTGTGGAGTGCTTGTTTTAGTAGGGTAAAAATCTGGGAGAGCCCACCCATGGCGACAAAACAGAAAAAGCGCCAAGACAGAACGAGATAGCAAGTAAATACAGAGATAAGTAGGATGCGTAATGAAAATATATGTAAACAATACAGAAATTAAGCATTTAAGATAAAAAATATATAAAAGCAACACCCCATTTTTCTTTACTGCTGATGATCTTTTCCGAGTGGAGGCGTAGCGTAACGACTGATTTTTAAAAAGTCTTGAGGTCTCATCGCTAAGTGAGATGATCAGTGTGAGGCGCGCCGCCATTTTTATTCTGCGAAAGTGTGGTCGAACATACCTTCAGCATTAGCTGAAAGTTACAATTTCGAAGACATAGTACATCATGCCGTCAATTTACATTTAGGACATTCATAACTCTAATCAATAAATCAACTTCCTTCATGCACTATTCAATCGATTCTTTCCTAACCTTTTCGCATTCAACAAATTAAAATTCTAAGATATATTCCTTTACACGCAACCATTCCAGCGGTTCCCCAAAACCAAAATGAAATTCGGAAATGCCCGCCGACAAAATACGAAATTCCAGAAATAGGTTTACCTACATATCTAGTGCATCAAAGTAGGGTTACAGATGGCACAATTATCGCCAACAAAATAATTCGCGCCAGGGTCACAGGCTCTCCTGGGACTGAACCTTTAGTAGCACTCTAATAAATACTCAGCGTTGGTTTTGAAAATAATTCATAATTCAGAAACTTTTCCAAAACTACTACAAATTTTATTATGCGTGTCGTTCGACTTCGTCAGCAAAACAAGTGGGAAAACGTTGTTCAAAAATGCTACGTTTCACAAAGAAGCTGGTTTCGTTACAGTTAAACATATGTATAATCGATAAAGGCACACAAGTAAAAATAAAAAAAACTGAAATATAAATTATGAGGATCATTTTTTAAAAATTAACGAACTGATTGCATTTTATGTAAAATAAGTTTAACATTTATTATTTAAGTTTAACATTTATTAGAATAGAATTAATTTGGATTATATCACACCGTGCCGTCTATTTCGCTGATTTTGAAACAGCTGACAGGTGCAGCCATCTAGTGAGGGAAAATCTCCACTAAAACTGTCCTTTACAGACTCTTCATTTGAATCAAAACTTGCGATCTATTTTTCTAGGGAAGAAGTCAGCAAACCGTCATGAATCATGAATCTGATGTCATGAATGAATGAATGCTCTTCAAGTCTGTAAAATTGCAAACAATTCTGAAGAAAATTCCAGAATGTTATCAAAATGAAGAAAATCAACGAGTAAAAGAGATTGTAATAATAATTATATACGTACAGTCGAACCTCCATGTTACGATCCTCTATATTGCGAATTTTTTCCTGGAACCAAGGACATTTCACGATTTTCTTCGTAAAATAACTTCCCTACAGCGAAGTGCATTTTCTATGCAACAAACTTTTCTCCTTATGATTCAATTTTTTTTCCCTCCCTATTTTTGAAGTATTTTTGGACATTTCAAGCTATTCTCTATTAATATATTTTATGGTGGTCATAAATCTTGAACTGGTCTTATTAGGCGCCTATAACTCGCGCAGAGCAGTAGAATTCTGGGAGTTTCATCCAAGAAGTACAACCTTTAACCCCCATTGTGCAGTTCACTTGAAACCTCTTCCATATCCCCTTTCACTCTCAGTGGAGTTCTAGTTATAAAATAATGTATGTTTTTAAAATTATTTGTATGCTTTAAATTATAAAATGTTTCTAAAATTCATTAATTTTAATATAAAATTATTTTTTTAATGTTTAAAATACACTACTTTGGCCTGTCAAGTACAACACTGAAGGAAGCATGCAAATGACATGGGGAACCCCAACATGCATTAGCAGGGATGAGATATGCGAATGATTAGAATTTCAGGGCGAACCGCATTACGCGCGCCTGTGGCTACTCGAAAACTCTATTTAAGGCTTGGGAAATTTCGACGATTTCAAGTTTGGAAGTGTGTTTTTCTTGTGGTTTCAAAACGATCAGTTATGTCTCGTAGAAACAGAGATCAGCTTTTGATCGTGTCCAATTCGACAGAGGAAGGATAGTGACTCTAAGATTGTGGATTATCTTTCAGAGGGAAGTGGAAGTCGTATTGGACGAGAAATAAAACAACTGCAATGTGGATATGTGTCCGTTGGATGCAGGAGGGTACGACGGACCGACGCGTGGTTGATCGCATCCACCTCAGGTACACCACTTCTACGTGAGGGCAGGCAAATTGTGCTACATGGCTGTGACCGGATCACGTTCAGTCACATCATTGAACCATAGCACAGCACATTGAGTCAGTAACGCATCATTCAGTGTCTGCGCGTACCATTATTACCGTTTACAGCAGGTGGTCTGTCGCGGTATCCATTGCTTAGTCTGCACCCATTGCTGACGCAGAACCACGGAACGTCTCTACCGCCAATGGTGCGACAGAAAGAAGGATGTGGGCGGCAGAATGGAATATGAAAATGAGATGGCTTTACTGGCAGGTCCGCGCATCTGCAATGCAACACCACGGTGTTCGGATTCGGAATCTGGGGAGCACTGTGGAGAGGATTCCTGAACAACTGCGTTATGCACGCCATATTGGTCTCGCACCGGGAATTATGGTATGGGGAGGTGTGAATATCCTTCTCACTCCTCTAGTACGTACGGTACTTTAAACAGCAACCAGCGCTGTCCGAGGTGTTTGGAGCCAGTTGTCCTTCCTTGCCTTCAGGGCTTAGCCCACGACCTTGCTTCAACAGGATGTGCGTGACCTTTGGGCACGCGACTGATAAGAGTTCTTCGTCAATCACCAGATTGACTTGCTTCCCCTGGCCCGGCACCAGCTCTCTCCGGATCTTTCGCCGATAGAAAACATGTGGTCCATGATTTGTAACTATTGACTCATATTACACCCCAGCTGCCACACCAGATCAACGTGGCAGCGTGTGGACTGGCGGTCTACTGTTCCCAGGAGGCCATCAAAGTCTCCTTGAATCAATACTTGACCGTGTGGCAGCGGTGATCTTCTAATGGTATGATTTACTCTGGCTACTGATTCTGAGCCACACTTCACAGGGTCCATAAATTTAATCATTTGATACTTGGTAACATATTATCTACGAAACTCCATAAATTTACACGGTATTGGTTATCTCTGTCTTTCTTGAATTATTTGCATTTTACGGTACGGGCAGCAGAGCGCATTGTATTTTTCAACATTCTTTTTTCTTGTTTTCCTTGCAGTTTCTTTTCTTTCTTTCTTTTTTTTTCGATGGGCAAAATATATAAAATAGATATTAATTTACAAAAAGGCGTGAATAATTACTTTTTTTTAGTACAGAGTGTGTATGGTGTTATTTTGTGAAAGCGGTTTTATAAAGAGTATATTGAAATATAAACCTCTATATAACGAATTTTCCATATAACGAACTTTTTTTCGGGGTTTAGCTACTTTGTATTATAGAGGCCCGACTGTATTTAATTTTGGAAGCTTTATAAGAATTAATACTAGACAACAAGTAAATTCATAAATCATAAATCATCTCAAAATCAGCGCTCAATTTTCATCAAGTAAACATTCAGTAACAGCTGAGTCATAATTCTTTTTAATGCCTTTTGTATATCATCGTCTTAATCTACGACTTTTTCGCCATTTCCAGAGTTCGAAGAAGCTAAAATTGACCTTAAATATGTTCGGAAAGGAAGCGAACAGAGGGGAAAAAGTTCCTCCTTGATTTCCGTTTGCAAAATGTCGGCAAAATGTAAATACTTCAAACCTATCCGCCACGGAATCATCGAAACAGGAAATTAATTCAATAATGTATTTCTTGGAAATGTTGAGAGATATTATCTCAATAATTTTTATAGCAGTTTTAAATTTAATTATTAAATGAAAAATTATTAAATGAAAAATTATTTAATGATGTTGATAGTATACAGTGAAATATACGTTTAAGACGAAATATCGGTTAACACGAAGTAATACAACGGTCCTGACAAAATACTATGCATTTTCAAAATTTTTTTCCTCTGAACACGAAATGAAAAATCGCTTAACACGAAAAAATTTCCCTTCTGGGATAAGGAGAATATTGAAACTAAACCGACACTTAATGGAGTATTTGAAAAAGTTTCGGTATTATTGGACTGTCCTACTGCGTCATTGGAAGAATTCGTTGCAGGAAATGATAATAATTGAGTACAGCACCAATTATGCAGACAAAGACATTTTGGAGTTTGTTCAAAGCTCAAAAAATATCATTAATGCAGATTCCGATGAAAAAAATGAAATGAATAATGCAGCTTTTGTTTCCACGTCATCCGAAATAAGGAACATCATGAAAAGTAGGCTCAGTTATTTAGACACACATTCCAATGGTGAAATAAATCAACAAATGGATGACATTGAACAATCTGATGCTAAAAAAGACAATTCAAAGAAAAATATCAGATTATTTTCCAAAAACTCAATAAATGTTTTGTTTTTCAAAAAACTTTTAAATTTTGTTTTGAATTTATTTTAGTTTTTGTGAACTTTTGTTACACATTGATTTTTATTAAATACATGCACATATACATATCTATGAAAATAAAATAAACTCTAATGAAATGTATTTCGTTGATAGATGAGGGGTTTTTTGCAATATCTTATAACACGAAATTCTTTTAACATGAAAAACTATTTCAGTCCCTTCAATTTCGTGTAAAGCGATTTTCACTGTATATATAAAAATAACAAATCAAAAAGGGCCTTTCAAAGTTTCAGCATTCGAAAAGTTTTTAAAAGCATTTAATTTATATTAAATATAAACAGGTACTGAATATACACACACACAACAAGACTGAAAGGAATCATTTACCTCATTGGCTAATAAACTTGGATTTTATGACTGAATAAAAGCACCTGAAATCAGGAAATGAAAAAACTAAACGGCATAGGAAAAATAAAAAGGGATAGATAAATGATATTTTATATAAACTTCAAAATATTTTTGATACAATTAAAAATAAATTAAATAATTTTTAATACGTAAACTTCATTTTTTGATTTCTATTATTCTGAAAATTTTATAACAGCGGGTACACAATTTGACTTTAATATAAACTTATAGCTCCCTAAATATTATATTTCAGTAGTTTTCATCTTTTCTATATATCCCCCATTCATTTTCATAAAAATTCTACCTTTATAAATAGTTTTCATATTATAGTTTATGAAATGGATTACAAAGCAATATAGCATATTTTGTGTCTACATTATTCTTGTATCTGAAAATATATAAACTTATTATATGTTGTAATAATATTTTTTTATTAAATTCACACGTACCTTACAAGTAGTATATAAATACAAGAAAAGAAATACAGAAATATGTATGTATATGTATATATATATATATATATGAAATATGTAGTAGCGTTGGCCGCCCGGTGTTGGTTGTTGTCATATCTGATTTAATTAAGACATCTTCCGAATAACTTTACCTCCTTTATTATGAAGCACACATCAACAGATTAAAACCCAATTGCGGTACATTTTCACATTGAATAAGCAGCGGCATGTTGGAGGACACAAAGAACAAAGTGATGCAGTTACATGATGAAGGCAAGCGGGCAAAAGGGGCAATTACACAAAATTTTTTTCTTTATACCAGGTGCAAGCGCGTGATTATTACGTAATAGTAGTTCTGATTGGATAGAATGGGCGGGACAGGGATTTCGGACTAGACGATTACGATCAAGATTACAGTGTCATTTCTTAAACCAAAGATAAAGTTTAATTAATTATTAGCACAAAGAGTTAATAAAAAGTATACTAGAGGAAATTTTTACATATATATACCTCGACTTATGCTACCCCCAACTTACGCGAATTCGAAGTTGCGCTATTTCAAATCTCGTCGATTATCCCCCGCCTTATTCCGGAAACTCAGGTAGAATTAGTGCCAGAACCTGAAGAAATAGGCAATTTGATTGAAGAAGTTGTTAGTTTTTACAAACAAATAAATTTAGAAGTGGATAGTGTTCAGGGACGTCTTACGACTCCTTGAGGCCTTGGGCCCAGAGAAGATATTTTGAGGCCCTAAGCCCATAGGAAGAAGTTGGCTCTACCAGTGATTTTTATAAGTAGACAATATGTAGTATGTCAAATACTCGTTCAAACGATAATTGGAAAACAAATAAAGGTGCACGACTCACAATCTCACAAACCTAGATACAAACCTGCTCGACCGATGGCCACATTTCAACTAAATGTGTTGAATGATTGTTTATGGTATTAGGCTTAGGCAAATGGCACACAAAAATTTTTGTATGGTGGAGGAGGGTCCCGGATCGAAGTCCACCCTTCTTGTATCCTACCTGAATACGCCCCGCCAAACATATTCTTTTGATTTGATCGATTTTGGGAAAAAAAACAGTAAAAAGTAAATTAATAATTAGCATTACTAAATAAAATAAATTGGTACTAACAAATACTTAATTAAATTTTAGGTACTATATACATAGGATCTAAAAAAATATCAAAGGCTATGGGGTGAAAATCCGGACCCGCTGACCCTCCTTTGTGTGGGCCACTGGCCAAGTCCTAGACATGTGGACAACGGTCATCCCATACTAATACAGTCTCACCACTTTTGCCAGTTGACTTGCGGTTTGAAACTCACAATTTTTCGGAGAATATGTTGTGACATAGCCATCCTGCGATAGCTATGTCGTGTTGGATCCGCGTAAGCTAGAGGTGTGGGATTATCTAAAGGATGAGACATTTTATAATTCTTAATACAACTTTTATTAAGAATAACTTAAATTACTCTTAAACCTAATGAACAACTTTCTTTAAGTGAGAATAAGCCACAAATCAAACTGAATATTTAAGTCAGATCGCACTACTGAAACACTTATCCCCAATTATAGTTAATTATCTGCCTAATCTAACTTTCTATACAAAATATTACCGTTTATAAAGTAACCCTCCTACCTGGTTGAAAAACTCACCTATTCTGCTACTTGTAGATAGGTGTACCCCAATACTATTACTCTTTCTTATAATTACTATTATTATCGAAGATGGGCAAACCTTCTTCCTTGTGAGTAGGCCGTCTAACACTTGTTCCGAACTGTTCCGCACTAAGTTATCTCTAAGATTGCCGTCCCATCTCACTAAACCCTCTATCCTTTTAAAGTATATCTTATTTGCATTTTCGCTTTGTTTCTCTTCTTGGTATTGGGTTGGAAAAGTTTTACCATTAATCGTGGCCGTCAAAGAACGTAGGAGTTATGTTAGAAGAAGAACGCGAGAGATGTCACAATGTACAGTGATAACACTTGACCATTAAAATCATACGGATCGTGATCTTACTAAGACAGAGTCGAGAATGAAACGAGGCCCCCACCGAGGGCGAAGCCCTGGCCCGGGCCCAGTTGGCCCATGCCTTAAGACATCCCTGATAGTGATGACGTTCAAGAACTGCTGGATTCCCACAATCAGGAGCTGATAATTGATGAGCTCACAGAAATGCATGAGCAAGAGTATCGAAGAACCCAGCTCAATCAGAAGATCGAATTTCGGGTGGGAATTTGACAGAGAGCCTCAGTTTAATTAAAAAAGGGTACAAATTTTTTAGAAAATGCGAACTCCAACGAAGAGAGTACTTTTTCAACAAAACAAGGAATAAAAAAAAATTATTTCCTTGCTATGGAAAATTTTGCGGGAGAAAAAAGAAAGAATAAAAAAATCTCTGAGCTGGCAGAGAGATTTTATGAAACCTTCTATATCAAAAAAACTTTGGATTGCGAGTTTGAATGTGTGTTATCTAAGATTTTATGGAACATTTTATTTTCTTGATTATTATTTTCTTTCATCTCTGGACCCAACTAAAAATAATTTATATGTATTTACATAAGAGAAATTATAACCCGAGTTATATGCGAATTCGACTTACGTGATTATCTTTCAGTCCCACCTGTCGATATTATTCATATAGCGAACTTTTTCCTGGAACCAAGAGCATTTCAAGACTTTCTTTGTAAAATAACCTCCCAGCAGTGAAGTGCACTTTCTATGTAGTGAACTTTTTCTCTTATGATTCAATTTTTTTTCCTCCCTATTTTCAAAGGATTTCTCGACATTTCAAGTTATTCTTTCAACACATTTTATGGTGGTCATAAATCTTGCACTTAGGTACCTAACTAGTCAAGAGCAATAGAATTCTGGTGGTTTCATCCGTGCAACCTGTAACCCCCATTGTGCAGTTCACTAGAAACATCTTCACCCTCAGTGGAGTTGTCTCGTGTGCTCGTGTCCTTCAACTAGTCATTGAAAAGTCAAGCATCAATTTCTAGTTAGAAAATAATGTATGTTTAAAATTACTTGTATGCTTTAAATTAGAAAATGTCCTCAAAATTCATTAATGTTAATATAATTTTTTTTCTATAAAAGTTGAGAATACAATATATTCCTCGATATTCTTTTTTGTTGCAGTTTTTCTTTCTTTCTTTCTTTTTTGATGAGTAAGATATATAAAATAAATAGATATTAATTTACAAAAGATGTGGAAAAAATTTTTTTATAATATGTGCTTATGAATTTAAAATTTGTTTGAAG
>BMAV01009366.1:0-14205 GCA_019973955.1 Trichonephila inaurata madagascariensis
CCTGGATCTCTGAATCCTGCGTTCCGGTAAGGGTGTTCGCAAACACTTTGCAACTCAAAAGGGTGGGAAAGGGTCCCAGTTGGTTGCATCTTTCGCCTCAAAGGAATGGTCTATTAGTGATGTGGAAGTAATATCAATGAGGTTGAAGTGAATAAAGAAAAAAGGGCTATCGTGACCTCTATGATGAATGCTCAAACAACAGGTATTAAGAGTGATTTTTTCCACCTATGGTAGAAACAACAAAGTATAGGTGGACTCTACGTTTGATCAAAACGTTTCAAATCCAACCAATTTAAAAGGGGAAGCTTAGGCTATAAAAGAATTCGAACGAGCAGGGTTTTTTGGTTTTCAAGTCCCTCCAGTCAAATGCCTTTCAAGATGAGAGCTTCTTGCTAAAATGCAACCCTTTAAAGATGAAGATGGGCTTCTGAGAATAAGACCAAAGGGATTTGAGAGTTATGAGAAAGAAGATTTCAAGTTCCCAATTCTCTTACCTGCCAGTGATGTTGAGTAAAATTAATTCGAGAAGAGCATGTAAAAAGCAATGCATGCAGGTTCTTCAATATTACTTGCACGGCTTAGAGAGAAATTCTGGATAATTAGAGGCCAAAAGATTAGTAAAGCAAGTTCTTTCTGAGTGTGTGTTTTTGCAAACGTTATAAAAGCTAAGCATGTTGGGTGTCCTTTGCTCCGCTGCCTGGAGACAAATTACTCAGACAAAGATAAAGGAAGAAACAGGGTGAGACTATGCGGTCCTCTTTATCATAGTCAAAGCGAAGGCCTGGATTCTTTTGTTTACCTTGCTTGTCTACCGGGAGTGCATTTTGAACTAGTTCAATCACTCACTACTAATACCTTCATTCAAGCCTTGAGAAGATTCATTGCGAGAAGAGGCAGGGATTTCAGTACCTTACAGAAGTGAAAACGGTACTAACTTTAGGAACAAATAAGCACTAAAGAACATTAGATTGGGATAAAATTGTGGTGTACTCAACTGCCCAGAAAATCACTTGGAAATTTATTCCACCTTTAGCAGCAGGGTTGGGGTGGATGGTGGGAGCTATTGTGAGAATGTTCAAAGAGCTACGTCAAGTGTTAGAAATCTATTTAAACTATGAAGAACTCCTGACCACTTATGTGATTGTGAGTCAAATTCAATGCTGGGCCCTTTTTACTTACATACACGAAGATCAAATGTTGTTACCTTTGTCCCCAACAATGTTCATTCACAGAAATATCAACTGTGAAACTACTGATTTAGATCAAGCAGATCCATCTTCATTGGTAAAACACAACAAATACTTGCAGGAGTTGCGTGAAGATTTGAGACAAGGTTTAGAAAGAATATCTTGCTCTTCTGGTCACAGAGGGACAAAAGAAATGATGCTTTAGAAGTGGGCGATGTTGTGCTGATTGGGCATGACAATGTGTGAAAATTAACTGGCCTCTTGGTGTTGTCTTGGAGGTTTATCCTGGCAGGATTTGAAATTCCCCGAGTACCCAAATTAGAACCTTTTTCCCTTGGCTATATCCATTGGAAGTATCAGCTAAAACTGAAATTAAGTTTTAAAAATCTCAGGAAAGACAGCCTACCTGTTGAAACTCCGAATCATTCTGACCTGTTTCGGATTCACCAACTGATTATGTTCCGATTCTCCTGTTGAAAGTACTTATAATTCTGAGGAGAAACCCCTAACAAAAACCCGATTGGGAAGGACCATAAAAAATTTCCCCGCAAATTGGGCTTGTGTACTTCTTTTCAAATTATAGGAGGAATTAAGTGTTATATTATATCTAAATGTATTGCATGATTAAAATTTATTTATTTTAGATCCAAAGTTCAGTTTCACTTTGCAAAGGGGGGAGTTTTGTAACGTGCTGTAAATTATTTTCAAGCCGTCCAACTATATCAAGAAATTATTGTTTTTGTTTTAATTTAGCTTGTGCTGTATGGCAACATTATTGTACATAGTTTTGAGTTTTGTTTTTATTTGCTTTACCGGGGATAAAGAGAGCTGTGATATAAAATCAAGCTGAGTATTTTATTTAAAAAGATATTATTATATTTAATGAACATGTCACTCATCTGGGGATCCCTTGGATCATTTGAGTGAAGAAACTGCGTCCGCAACCATAGTTTAATTGTCATTGCTTATACGTAAGGTACTTACATATAGGGTATCGTATCCAACCTTTCACTGAATTTTAATCTGCCCAATTCATACATCAGGAATGAAGGCTAAAATTGATATGAATAAAGATATATTAACACTATGATTTAGTTAAGTGATTGTAATAACATGGGGTCGTTGACATGTTAATAAGTGTATTATTGAATGTAAAGATATTTTACACAGTATCTCACTTTTTTACACTGATCACGAGAAAAGTGTATGTTATCAAAGTCCCTGATAAACCAGAATCGTGCTTCTTTTGAACGAAATAATGTCACAACCCGAAAACTTAAAGTTTGAATGTCCAAACAATTCTCTTCTCAGCTGAGTCTCACCACCATGGCTGAAATACGGAAACCTTGAACGGTATTTTTTCTATAAAATTCGCCTTTCGGCTTCTTCAGTTCAACAAGGACATTTCCTGTAACCCATAGTAGAGCAGTAAGACTACTGAAATCTATCGCAATGTAAAATACTATTTCTACAATTACAAAGGGTGGCAGCTTTGAAGCATCGGTATAGAGAAGCCACCCAATCATTGCACCACACATTAAGAAATTTATGACAGTTATGAAGAAAGAAGAACCGAGAAAACATGTTGGAGAATCTCAAAAACGTCATCCATTTTTGCTTTGAGTCTGAGTAAGTCTCTTTGCTTATATAAATCGAAGTCATCCGGGAAGACCTACAGTACTTTTTGCGTAAGGTCATTAATCAGAGAACAGCAACGTTGGCAAAGTACGCATTACAGCAGAGTGACTAGAAAATGTAAATACTGGATGCACAAGAGCATACAAGAAAAATTTAATGCTTAAATACAAGATTTTTATAAAGTATGGTTTTAATATCATACCCATAAGTTTCGAATTGGGATAACCATGGGCCATCTTCGAACACGATGGTCTGTAAAACAGAATATATAGCTGGCAAACACATAGTATCAGGATTGTGATAAAATTGGCAGTCTTCTTATCACTCGATTTTTTGAAATCTTACTGAGTTGTCCTAAAACCCCTATTAGAGCTTTCCATCTACAATACATTGCAAAATAAACTCCCGTGGTAAATAAAAACTAATTAAGGTAGACAGACAATGTCTGCCAATCCCGCTGAATTCATTTAGAAACGAAATCCACAAATTCAAGTTAATCGAGATAAGTAATGCTTTGAATGCAAGGGAGGAAATTCGATGTAGAGAATTTTGATAAGATTCTACAAGGAATCCAATTCTTATCATAAATTTAAACAACATAACCGGTATGAAAGAATGTAAATGGTAAGAGCTACGATTCCTGTGAGATATTCTTTCAGTATTGGATTGCACCAATACTTTTCGAGATGTGTTATTACTCTTAAAATTAGTTTGACCAATCATCTTTGTTTCCTAATGTATTTTCATATGAATTCATGTGTATAAATTATTAGATTATATACAAGTATTATAATCAAATCTAAAAATATTCCGGTTCCGGAGAGATATTAACTTTTCTGAGTTGTAATTTTGCATTTTTTCAACATAGGAGAGTTAGACACTCTACTAAGCAAATATTATTGGAAAGCTATAATGTAATTAAAATATTACTTTATATTTCCGATATCTCTAGCATTTCTATATTTTATGCTATGATAACATTTGTTTTTATAAATTGTCTATCATTTGAATTTTAGAAATAAAAATTTGTCAGTTTTTGTGTGAATTACGACTGTGATTGATTCATAATCGTAAGTTCCATATATCAGTTCAGATTTACCAATTCTTTTTCGGTTCGGATACAGCATATTTTGTCGTAAAACTTATAATTTCATGCACACATTCTTAGATCAACGCCTATGCTTATCCTTGGCTCCAGGTCAGCGACATAACTGCAGGCAATGTATTAACCATTTTTCTAAATTTGAACTCCTATCTTTCCTAAGTCAGTGCTTCTCAAACTTTCAATGTTTGCTACCCAATATTGAATCATAATTTGCATCGCGCCCTCCCTCCATACAATAAGGATGTACTAAATTCAATAGCGCACACAGGAATTTTTCAGGGGGGTGGAAGTTCACCATTCTTGTATCATGCTCCTTTTGATTTTGTCGATTTTCGGAGCAAAACACAGTAAAAACCTAATTATTGAATAAATAATTAGCATTAATTAATATAATTAATCATTAATAACAAATACTAATTAAATTTTACGTACTATATACTTAGCATTATAATCAATCGGAAAAAATCAAGGGCTTTGGGGGTCGGACCCCAGGACTCCCCTTGTGCGCGCCACTGACTAAATTCAATAATACTATACTTTGACGATAAACTACAATACGACTTTAACCTCTTAAGTCCTTCCGACGTATATAAACGTCTCACTCAGCCAGTGTATTAATTGCCCCAGACGTATATATACGTATATATTTTAAATTGGGGAATAAAAATAGTATATTTTAAAATTTTGTAATAAAGTCCTGTTTATATTTTCAAAGAAAAGTGTGGAAGTGAAGGATTTTCAGTAGTGACTGAGTTATTCCATCCTCACCTAAGAAAACATAAACGTGAAATCACTACGTATGAATACCGGATTCAAAATGTCTGTTAAGAGTCATAGGCGGGGTGTACTTTTGTAAAGGGGCCGGAGCTTCAGGAAGTCTTAAGACGTCCCTGCGTCCGACTCTTGTGTTATATGCAATTTAAGCCACATTCACACCAAGGCAGTGAGCTTCGAGCATTGAGCCAATCAGAGATTTAATCTCTGGCGAGATAAAGTCTCTGATTGGCCTGACGCTCCACGCTTGACGCTAAATGCCTTGGTGTGAATGCAGCTTTACACTCCAACAGCTCCGCTTTATCTCCAAAGTTTTGGTGTTTGTTATCGTTTAATACCTACATGGAATTTTGGTCAGACATTTTCTACAAGACAGTACGAAAGCATTTATTACTCAGCAATTCATTCATTCTGCAATGGGTTAAATTCAAGACGGTGTTCTCCATTGAAATCAAAACAATTTGATGTTAGAATTGTACTTGTAGTTCAACTTGTACAATTTAGATGCAATTTCTAAAAAGCAAATTTTGTAGAATCATTGAATTCTAAAATTCTTCAAAAAATTGTTCATCTTCTTACAAAATTAAAAAGTATGTGCATTATTCTCTTAAGACGAGGACATTTTGTTTAACTATATTCATTAATATTGTTAATAAAATTTTACTTTTTAAAAGAAAGTTTCCACTAGAAGCAAACGACATGAAATAGAGAAGAGTATGTACTGATTAGCTGGACACACATAATTGTCGTTATCATGTAACTTTGATGTCACATCAATTAAGTCCATCCTTCAGTAAACCTTTCATTTGGAAATTTTTCGTTGCTCCCGAGGATGTACAAACGTCTTGGTCTCCCCTTTATTATTGGTCGTCCATCATATTTATGCGGTAGACGCAAGGTTCTGATTCACCGGATAATTTTGGGTATAACGTTTTAACGTCTTGCAGCTGAAAGATTGGCTTTTGTATGTAGATAGCATTACGCCATCCATATCTACACGTGAACTCCTAAAATATCGCGTAAAAATCTTTTCATTTGACATCGCCCCGATAACTGATGGCCGTAAGAAAAACACCACTGCACCCCGGAAACACAAGTGTTGTTCGAGGTGTAACAAGTGACCGCCCCGACCCTAGACTGTGGAGAGACAGTCCGTTTTGAAAAACTCTGAAGAAAGGTTGTGTTGCATCTTCCTTCCCAAATAGCATATTCTGTAGGTCGGAAGTAGTCAATAGACTGAATAACTTGTAACCAAATGTACATATTGTAATTAATAGCTGTGGACGAAATAAAACAATCTTTTAATTTCCTAACTCTCACACCACCCATCAATTTTCCCAGACGTCACGTGAGTAACAGAAACATTAGAGTCTGATATGTGAAAACAGCCAAGACTGATATACTCCAAGAACACGTTAAAGTAGATAAAATAATCTACTTAAGAAGGCATTGACTTTGTTTCTGATTGCTTCCTTTTTTATGAAGAAGATCAAATGGATCAAAGTATTTTGATCGTCTTATAAAATCATGCATAAGTTTGTAAGTTTCAGAAAATTATGCACAATTTCTTTTCCATTAAATCCATCAAAATACAATCTCTGATTTAAGCTGGTCTACGTTGTACTTCATTTTTAGTAATAATCTCATTTAATTAAACACCCCATTTAAATCAATAAACAAAATGGCTAATTTGATGATAACTTATTACTTTTGCTTCGTATTGGTTTCATTAGAAATTATATTTTTAACATTAATTCTCTTTTTATCAAAACAACTTATGCCTATTTTAGCTCTTATTTTTTTTATTATTACATCCATAACGATTTAAATATCCATGAGAAATAGAAACACATATTTGATATCATTTTCGTTGAGCTAGAGCTAAGATTAGGATAACTGATAAACATCCATTTCAAATAATAATAATTAAAATAACAATAATAATAATAATAACAATAGACACACACACATAACATAACCACAATGTACAATTTATTCGATCTGAAATTTGAAATTACATTTTGTCGAATACATCTGAAGAATGGTAAACTGGTTTTTTAAAATAAATTTAAAATTTTGAAAATAATTTTTAAATAAATTGTAAATTTTATTGATATTTTAAAATACTCTTAGTACAAACCATGATGACCTGAATATGAGCTATGAAAAGATTATTGATGGATTAGCTATTGTATATTGTAAGGTTTTATAATGGAAGAAATTTTCGAACTCAATAGAAATAAGGCACTTAATTAAATCTTAAAACATAAAGGTAATTGATTTTCAATCATGATGAGTATTAGCCATGTTTAAGGAAACCAAAATCAATGACATTGTCGGAGACATTGCAGAATTCCTCTCTGAAAAGACTTCTGCTCTTTCACACTACACCTGAGGAGGGAGTGGCGGAAGAGAGGTCATCACGGGGTAGAGAGAGGAGAGGGGAGACGCTGTTCGAGAGACCGAGTTGAGAGGGAGAGAGCGAGGGAACACTCGGACACCCACCCAGAAAAGAAAGGCAGGAGGGAATGGAGGGACAAGAGTGAATTTTGCAATATCCTGATGTTAAAGGGGAAATAAGAATATAAAATATTGTGAAAAGAATTTTGATATATTGTGAGACTGATAAAAAAAATGGAAATAAAAATGTACTGTAAAAAAAAAGGTAAAAATTAATACCTTTAAAATGAATAGCAAGGTACTTTGCAATACCTTAAAAAGTGTAAGGTATTTTACTACCTTTGTTGAAATGAAAAAATAAGGTAACCATCAAGTACCTTAAAAAAGTTCTTTTATAAAATTTTGAGATATGATAAATTAATTTAGAATTTAAGATGAAAAAATTTGAAATGGGGTCCGAAAAAAAGACACCAAGATTATTACAAAATTGACTGTTGTCTCTTCGTTCCATCCTGCATTCCTTCTCTTGATGTGTGTTTGAGTATTCCTTCGCTTTTCCTTTTCAAATCGTTCTTTCCAGCAGTGTCTCCTTTCTCCTCTCCCCACCCCTAAAGGACCCCTTTCTGTCATTCCCTTATCACGTGCAATATGGAAGAGCAGATGCTTTTCCAGGAGGGAGCCTCGCAGTGTCTCCGACAACGTCAGTGATTTTGGCCTCCTTTTCAAGGCAAACACTCATCATGATTGAAAATGATTCAATTAAATGTCTTATTTCTACTGAATTCGTTGTTTGTTTAAACTATTGAAAATTTTGATTAAGAATTTATTTTTGGGTACTATTGCTGTTTTGTTTTTGATTTGACTGATTTGGTAAATTTTGAAACTGTCTTTTTCAGTTTCCTCCAGCCAGATTTTTTCTTTTTAGGCTTTTGCATGTCCGATGATTGGCTGGAGGACTGAACAGACAGTTGTTCCAGGTCGAAATATCTGTTAAAGTCATCAAGGTTTGTACTAAGAGTTATATTATGGTTGCTGTTATTGTTTTCTTCTTTATTTTTGTTTTCAATTGCCGGCAACTGGCCCTTTTCATTTTCTGTTTGTGTGCTATTGTTTTGATTTTGTATTCTTGTTTGTGAACTATTGTTTTGGAGCAGAATAGAGGTTTCAGTTTGTTTGTCATGTTGGATTGATATTGTTTGCGTGAAGTTGTTTATTTTGTTATCTGTGGTTTGGGTTGTGGAGTTGGTTTGCATGGATATTGTTTGCGTGAAGGTGTTTATTTGGATATTTGTGGTTTGGGTTGTGGAGTTTTTTTGCATGGCTATTGGTTTTTTATGGAGGGGGTTGGTGTTTTTCACTAAATTTTTAGGTTTATTAAGTTTTTGTAGTAAATATAGTAGAGATATGAAATTTAGAAATGATGGGATATTGAAGTATGTAAAGGCATGCCAAAAATTATAAAGGACCAGCGCCGGCAGCAACCAACTAAAAATTGTATTTGCATTTGTCATCCTGAAAAAATAAAAAACAGATTATTAAAAAACTGAAAGATGCAGTAAGTAATGAATTTAAAAGTGATGAAATCGGGAAAAATATTTTGTAGTATACATATGTACACTGATGGACAAAAAAACTAGCGCATCAACGTAACGAAATTTGGTATGAAGGTACATGTCGAGGAGATATGCAGATGATTGGAAATGCATCGTGTTTGCACAATACGTATAACCAGTAGAGGGCGTTTAACGTCGTTCTCCGTGGAGTATAAAACAGGTAACCAAAGCTTGTTTGAGTGTACTGAATTCATTAACAAAGGAACAGCTGAGGCAGTCATGCCATTACGCCGTTTTCGAAGACAATATGAGCAGCTGTCGCAGTTTGAGAAGAGGAGAATCATCGGCATGATTGAAGCTGGGTGGTCAGCTAGGCGAGTAGCTCGTCAATTAGGCCGCTCTGATAGTGTTGTGAGGAGGTATTGGGACCAGAAAATCCAAAAGATATCATTTACATGAAGACCAGGCTCAGGACACCCTCGACAGACCAATCGTCGAGAAGACTGCCACATCGTAAGAAATAAACGCGTACAACCAACTGCTTCATTGCCCCCTTCCCGGCACAGGTAGCTCCTTCAATAGGAGGCCCTGTGTCTTCTGGAATCATACGAAGGCGCCTGACCGAAAGACATTTGGGATCGCGCGCCCATTACTTGCGCTGTCTTTGACGCCCACCCCTCGACGCCTCCGTTTAGAATGGTGCCGCACACGAGGAAACTAGACTGCAGTGGAATGGAACCAGGTTGCCTTTAGCGACGAATCCGGATTCAATCTCAGCAGTGATGACAATCGTGTTCGTGTGTGGAGACCCCATGGTGAACGCCTCAGTTCTCTCTTTAATTTACAGCCACACACTACTTGTTTCTACAATACACGGTCACCAATAGTATTTATCCATGGCACCATGACAGCCCAGCAGTATGTCCTTACATGCTGCAACCACATGTGTTGCCACTGATTCAAAGGCTTCCAGGAGCCCTTTTTAACAAGGCAATATTCAGCCTCACACGGCAAGGCTGTCACAAGACTGTCTCCGCACTGTTACTACCCTTCTTTGACCTTCCCGATCCCCAAATTTGTCTCCAATCGAGCATATTGGGATCATTTAGGACGGTGAGTGTAGCATCCGATGAGTTTAAACAAACTAGAGGCAAGGTTACATCTAATATGGAACGAAATGTCTCAAGACATCATACAGAACTTTTGTGCCTCAATGCCCGATCGTATGGCATCGTGCATTCGCGCTAGAGGGGGATCAACAGGGCATTAAATCCTCTGTTCTTTTGCCTTTCTCTCTGAAATAAATGATCCTTTTTCTTTCATTTTCTAATCCTTTACTTATATCAAAGTAGTCATTACGTACGTAAAATTTCGTTTCATTTTGACGAATCCTTCTTGGTGCGCTAATTTGTTTGTTCATGAGTGTAATACCTAACTTTTATGTTAATATTTTTTTTGTGATACCTGTTTTAATAATTATATACGTGTCTAATTCCTTTCATGTGAATTTTCAAATATTACCTATTCACTAACTTCACAGCTAAATAATCCGAAAAATTAAAATTTGCGAAGGTGCTGATTTATATAATTTATAAGGAAACCTCCATTTCTAGATGATTTAAATTCGCATTCTTATCTCTCATTAAAGACGTTTATAATTCGCTTGTGATATATACTTGGAGATCAATAGCGCGAGAAAATGAAAAAATAATTAAAACATAATCAAAATGTAATATTACTAATAAATAACTTATTGAAATTATACCCAAAAATAGTCTAAATTCATCTTGCAACATCTGAAGCGTTTTTAAGCTTTCAAATACTGTTAAAAAGGCTTTCATAGTCATACGAAAATATTTAAACAAAGTTTGAAATATTTGCTATTGATTTGCACAAATATGATTACGTTGCTAAGCAAATTATTAGGTAAAGATCAGACTAAATGCTGATAATTACCAAATCTAACATAACTGCTTTTAATATATAGATAGTTAAAATCTTTCTTAATCCTTGAGATTTTTTAGGTTAAAAAAATATACTGAATGCTTACTTAAAATGATTGTTGAGCGAATATATTGTGAGTTTGAAAAATCTATTAGTATGGTATTGGCTGTGTTCACACAGAGATATTGGATCGCTGAAAAAGATATAAAAAGGATAATAAATTTAAAGTTATGATTTTTGAGAAAACTACAAGATCAAATTTACAAACGCTTACACACAGAAATGAATATTAAATATGATCTTACTTTTATTAGCTTGATTCACATTTTAAATATACACACACATGCATATATATAGTTCACAGAAATTATTTTTTAAAAACTTATTCTTATTTTATTACTATTTTAGTATAGATAAACATCAAAACATGATTCTTGGCGGGGAATTCGAATAGAAATTTATTTATTTTAGTTATAATCCAAAATTTACAATTTTCAGAAATAAAACTTTTTATTGAAGCATTTATTTTATTTAGAAAAATGTATTTATTGCTCTTTGATTTTAGCAATGATCTAAACATTTTGAATACTTTTAGCTCCTTAATACCATTCTGGGTTCAATACTTAGATTGGTATCAACAAGATGGCATAAAAAATTCTTAGAACACTTTTTCTAATAAATGATCACTTTTTACTTATATATTTCTAATTTTACTTATAAATAAAGTGAGGTCATTAGACGAAAATTAAATACGTCATTTAAGATCGAATCTTGATGCCGCAATTTGTTTGTTCATAGATACCTAACTATTACAATTATACGATTAATAATTCCTATTCAGTCTAATTCCTTCATGTGAATTTTCAAAATACCTATTCACTACTTCAGCTGGATTCCGAACAAATTAGAATTCGCGAATTGATTTATAAATTTATATAGAAGATTCCAACTGATTTCAATTGCTTCTATTCTTCCTCCAAGAATTTATATTCGACTGTGTAATACTTGGATCCGCGAAAATAACTAAAAGTTAAGCATATCAGAAATGTAATTCACAATACTATTTGTTACCCTGCAGGGACTGAATATTAAGCTTGATACGACTTTTATTAAGCTTGCCAGTTCACTATATTTTAATCACACAAGCATTTTATCACAATATTTTAAGTAAATCTTATTTTACATAACTATCTTTAGTGTGTATCAAAACTATTCTTGGCGGGTTGAAATTTAGTTTTAGTTATATCCATTTACAAATCGTTCCGTCCAAAAACTATGGAGCTTATTTAACTTAGAAAAGTATCCTGAGAGATGACTCAGGAACTTTTATTAGTCTTTAAATTTTCACATTAAATTGTTCAGAATATCTTTTCCCCTGATTTTTCACTGTGCTATCAACAAATGGAAAAAGTTGGGTTGAGAAAACTACTTTTAGTCGCACAAAGTGTGTAGTCCCGCTATTTTTATATTACCGTTTCAAAGATTTTTTAAAACCAAATATACAGAGGTGTTTTAGGCTCTTGAAAAAACTTTTAAAGTGAGTAGGATGCATTTAAGGATTCAAGATTTGCATAGCAACGCATGGTTGTAAACGCCTTCGTTCAGCGGTAGATAGCGTTCACATTAGCATTTAAGTGAACAGATTTGCATTCTGCAATCATTTCAGCTGTCATCGCCCAGAGGAGTGTAAATATTTTACAAACACCGAGTTATTTGATGTGCACCTGACTTATGGATTGGAAGAACGAAATGTACGTTCAACCGAAAGATTTTTGCAAAAAGGGACCACAGAGATAACGAAACCGAACAATGTTTGAATTTCCCTCAAAACGGGGAATTTGGATAAAAAGGGAATGGGCCCCCAGTGACTCCAACTCTAATTTTGTACTGGCATTCCAGGGTAACCATCACATTTTGTTCCCTTCATGGAACAAAATGTGTTGGAAACCGTCGTCCGTTGAAATGCGTGGCCCACTCTCACGTTGCCTATTACTTCGTTATGATCCATATTCACACAAATTGACGCAATTCAGGTTATGTAAAATAAATTTTGATGTACCAGCTCACTCTATCAGCTCGGTGTTCTAAACGTTCGTTTCCTCTGTTGCGAAGTCGGTTGAAATGACTGCGGTAGTTTCAGTTTAACGTCATGGGGATATGGATCAAACTGATCCTCCTTCCCTTCTGAAAACAATGGCGCTCAAAGTGTGACCTGGGTGAAAATATTTTGGGATGACATGGGCAATCAGATTAGTGGTGGTATGGAAAAGGGGTGACGTCAGAGTCTTGGTGGTTCTTAATGATTCGCGGAAAAATTCAAAATTTTTGAGTAGGATCTGGCGTTAGATAAGCACTGAGATTGGTTGACAAGGGTAGTGAGTAAGTTCTTGCCTGAAGTTGGGGAATTAACTCGGTAATGGCGGTCTTCCTAAATGCTCTTGTGAACAGCCCCTGGCACCGCTGATTCGGATCTATGGGTTGCTCCAAATGAATACTTTTGTGAGTGTTCCTACCCTTAAAGTTTTCTAATAGTTCTCGGGCATTCTTTCAGGTGTGTTGTACAAAAAAAAATTTTGGGTAGAAAAATACGAAGCAAATAATTAAATACTTACGGAAATTAACATTCTTTTAAGGAATTTTTTGGGGAAAGTAAAACTTTAAAAAAAAGAAACATTCACATCCATTTAAAGTGTTCATTGTTCGCGTGTTTATATCTGAAGGGATTTTATTGCATAAACTTATTTTGAATATTTGTTTAAAATAAAAAAATCATTTAATCGTGTGTTTTTAAAATAAGATCAGTTATTGATTATAAAAATATGATTTTGTTTTTGAATGAATTATTAGACGATGATGGACCTAATAGAAATAAATTAGGTGAGGGGATAATAGATAATGTATCATAATTTTTTTGCACAAAAATCAAGAACTTGTTTCTGAGTTTTAAAGATAAAAAATGAGTGTAATAAGTATTGCGAATATACTTACTCAAAAGAAATGCGTTGTTCTTATGCCTTGTCGGATTGGAAACTTTTGCTGTTGAGCTGGTTGTGAAGTGAAAGTTTCGCGATTGATCTTGGTTTAAGTGAAAAGTTTCGCTATTGAGCTGGTCGTGAGTGCTAAGTTTCGCTGTTGATCTTGCTCTGAAAGTAAAATTTCACTATTGAGCTTGCTGTTGATTTCCTTTACTGAAAATGAAATTAAAAGCGCATGTGAATTTCAATACGATAATTTTATAGAACAAATCTATAAATCCTTTTTATAAGTGAATATTATATATGATTGTAATTTACTTGTCTGAATCTCATTTAATTTTCATTCACTTTCTAGAAAAAAAAAACAGTAAGTTCTAAATACTGAAAAGAATTTTAACTTCACATAAACTCATACATAACAACGTGTTATGAATATATGAATTTTATAATTGTATTAAGTAATTTTAATTTTGGTGAGTAAATATGAACTAAAATTAAACTATACAAAAATAAACCATATATAGAAATGAATAGTTTTACTGCTGAACCATTTAAAAAAATATTTAAATACCTTCCTAATTATAAAAGAGATTTAGGTACAATTTGGAATGTATACACATCAAAAATGA
>BMAV01009367.1:0-50333 GCA_019973955.1 Trichonephila inaurata madagascariensis
TCTTTCAACACATGAAACCTTTTTTTTTCGAATTTTTCTGACCCTAATTTCATCACAATCCCCTGTTTTGGCATTTCGCACCCTGTGCTGTTATTACCTGGGCTCGCGATTTTTATTTGTTTATAGAAAAATATTTTCTATATCCTTTTTCCCGATATAAAGATTTATCTGCTCCGGTGTCCCATAGCGCTTTCAAAAATGTGTTATTTAATAATATAGGAACGTGGGGAAGTTCTACGGGTGCTTTTACATTTTGGGAGAAAGTCTAATTGTCTCTCTTGTCGACACCTCTTGAGGTTGATCATTAACCTTTACAATATTTAATCGCCCCCTTTGCGTCCTATCGCCTCGATTGAAATTATCCTGAACCCTTATTTCTACGGTCCCCTCTATTGAAATTATCATTTCGCTCATTTCGAAATGAGAAACCCCCGTTGCTGAATCTTTGATCATTATTATTAAACCTATTCCCCCTCGAACCCTCTATTATTTTGACGGCATTCTCGTAAAACTCATTTCTGTTATTTGTCTACTCCTTATTTCCGAATTCCTCCGGTTTCTACCATTAGCTTCAAAATTGGGCATCCTATGCGCATTTTGACCTCGTTTTTTCTATATTATGGTTCCTGATAACCCCTTTGAAATTTTTGCAAGAATATCTCTCTTCGAATTTAGCCAAGACTTCTAAAAGTTGTATCGTGTTTGTGGATTTCGACTTCCACATAGTCCTTGATCTGTGGTTCGAGTCGAACTAAAATATGAATCCACTAAGTCTGCTTGGGACATTCCTAATTCTAAACTTCTCTTTTTTAGTAATCTATAAACAAAATCAGTAGCCTCCTGATTTCTTCCCTGCTGGGATGCAAAAAACCTGACTGTAGTTTTTTTCTTATTTTGACCGCGGGAAAAGCTTTCGCTAATTCAGTTTGAGCTGCGCAAAATCCGTGGCGTATTTTGCACTAACAACGAACCAAATATCGAATACCAATCTTGAGCCCTTCCCCTGAGATGACTTTTTAAGTAAGCACATGACAGATTACTTGGGATTTCAAGCAACTGTATTTTATTATCGATACACCCGATAAACTCTGCAACGTTCTCTGACCCTGAAAAGTACATTTCAGGTGGGAACCGTATTTCCACCTACATTCCCTAACCCCAGAATTATAGATGTTCGGGCCATTGCGACATAGCCATCCTGTGATGACCATGTCGTCCGGTTCCGCGTAAGCTAGAGGTGTGGGATTATCAAAATGATGAGACATAATTTTAATACAACTTTTATTAAGAATAACTTATATTATTTAAATTCTAATTTGAAAATTTAATTAAAGTGAGAGTCAAGCCCAAATTAAATCACGTATTTAAGTCGGGATCACGCAACTAGATCCTCTATCTCAATTATCATAAATAATCCTATCCATCTAATTACTTATATCCAATATTACCTTTTTCAGTTCTGGTTCCTTGACCTAGAGAATATTATCTATAAACTTTATATATGAAGATTCTTGATCCGCAATGCTGCTAATTCTTGACTGCTAATTTTGATCCGCAAGATTTCACACTAAGCTTTGTCACGCTATCGATCAGAATAATTCCACAAAAACTATCTTCCCGAGCCTGCCGCGCTATATCTAGCCTTACGATATCCTTTTTATAGTATATCTCATTTACATATTATGATCGTTTTTCTTCTTGGTATTGGGTTGGAAAAGTTTTGCCATTAATCGTGGCCGTCAAAGAACATAGGAGTCATGTTAACAGAAAGACGCGAGAGACGTCACAATATAAAAGAGAAATGAAGCAATCAGAATCGTTTAATCGTGTACCTAACATTAGTAACGAGGTAGGAAAACGGTCTCAAATTCACTGTTATAACTGCCCGCCAGGGACACAAGTCCTAAAGAATGTAAGGCTAAAATTAGAAACTCCAAACCTAAAATTTTAATTACACGAAGGGGTTAAAACTCCTACGACACATACAGTACAAGATTTCCCCCAAACCCTGTAAGTTCTTTCACGAATTAGGAATAATGAATGCTTTTCACTGGGGAATTTTTAGCATTAATAAATCGTGTAGATCTGAAACAACAACTCAACCACAACCAAAACAAAGACAATTACTTGTATCCGGATACTTAAACAATAAAAAGTTCTTACACAATAAAGGAAAAGGTAAAAAGTATAACTCGAATTCATTCAAAAAATATTGCTAAACATCGATACAGGTTCGACTATTAACATTATTCCTGCTGCAAAAGGTTGAGAAATTAAATGTGTCGGTTGAAGAATATAATGTATTTAATGTTAAACAAACTAAGGAATCCTGAAACTTAATCAAACATGCACTTTAGACCTTAAAGTTGGTAGCTTAGTTAGATCGGTACGGTTTTTCATACTAAACACCGATTTACCTTATGCTCTCTTTTGGGATAAGAAGTTGTATTGCATTTCAGTTGATAATTGATTGTTGGGGAAAAAAGTTGTTGTTTCGAAGGAGAAACTTGATCAACTTCTCCAGTTCTGAAGGCAGCGATTTGTCTTTGCATATCAATCCTGAAAATAAGGTTAAGGAAGGGATTTTTGAAAGTGAAATGAAAAATGATAAAACTAAAGAATGTAGTATAGTAAAAGGTAAAAAGGAAATTGTTCTCAGGTAAAAAAAGAAAGAAAGTAAATAAAGATGAAATAGATGTAGTAAAAAATAGAATGAGGGAAAACAATGTCCTGAAATTTTCGAATATATCCGAGACGGGTTCTGATAATGGTGTAATAATGTTGTCAAATTGAAGTCGAAGATAATTCAGAAACAAAAGACTTGGAGAAAATTTTGAACTAAAAAAGAAATTTTGGAATGTTATGAGGATGTGTTTGCTAAAGATAAATATGATGTTGGAACTTATAAGAATAGAACCATAGAGAGTGAGACAACGTCAGAGTTACTAATATCATTACGCGCATATAAAACGTCACCAAAACAACAGGAAGAAATTGATAGTCAAATTAATGAATTATTAAAGGCTGGGATCATTAAAGAAAGTTTCGTCTCCTATTCCGCACCAGTAACACTTGCTTATAAAAGGATGAACAGAAAAAGAGTTAAGATTGTGTATTGATTTTAGGAAATTAAATCAAATCACTAAATCAGATGCTGAACCCTTTCCTTAATTGAAACACTTATAGATAAATTAGCTAAAGTAATTATTTTTCAAAAATTAGACATGACTTCTTGCTATTGGCACATACCAATACATCCAGACGATACGGAGAAAACTCGCTTTTGTTACCAATAGTGGATTGTATGAATGGCTAAAATTACCATTTTCCTGGCTGGCGCAATGCGCCCAGTATCTTCCAAAGAACGATACGCTGAATCCTCACCAAACATAAAATTAAGTTTGCTGCAAATTATTTTGATGACATCATAATATTTTCCGAAAAATTATACAGATCACGAACATATCAAACAAATTTTTACCATTTGCAGATCAGAAAAAATTAAATTAAAATCAATATCTGAGTGTTCTTTTTGCAAACTAAAATTCAGTTTTTAGGATAATGAGATTTCTAATGGCATTGTCACCCAGATAACAGCAATATTGGAGGTAATTAAAAATTTAAAACCACCAACTGATGTTAAATCTTTTACAAGGTTTCTAGGGTTCTATTAACGCATAAATTATAGGTTTATAGATAAATATTCCACATTGAAAATCTCGGAACCAATTATTGTTAAAATTTGGAAGTAGACAAATGAAATGCCAAGAATCTTCGAACTTTTAAACAACAAGCTTTCTTTACTGTAAACCCATATTGAAAAATATTTAACCCGAAAAGTGAATGTCACCTTTTGTTGATGCAAGTTTAACTGGTGTAGGAGCGGTTTTAAAGCAAACCAGATAGCAGTGGTGATCTACACCTGTAGCATTCCCACTCACGCTCATTGTGCTGATTACGAAAAAACTATGGGATTACAAATTCTTACATGATACGGACCATGCAGCCCTAGTCTGGCTCAAAACGTAAAAACTTAAAAGGAAGATTGTTCCGCTGGTCTTACAATTAAGTATGTATGAGGCGATATTAAATATAAAAAGGTACCACAAACTACGAAGCATATGCTCTAGGGAGAAAATGAGAAAAAACACAAAAAGTGAAATCGTATTGCAACAAAACCACGTGTCTCACCTATTGCAGTTGAAGAAATAAAGGAGGCTCAAAAACGAGATAGTTTAACAGGAACTTCATCGAAATTAATAATGTCTTATGTATCCGTAAGAAAATTTTACTAAAATAGCAATTTCACACACAATACACAGTTCCCTATTCCTCAAGATATAAATTACTAAAAGTGCTCATGAGAAATTTGGTCATCCCTGAATTCAAAAACAATTAATTTAATCACTCCAGTTTACTATTGGCAAAATATAACGGAGGACATTACTAACTTTATTAAGCATTGCCACATATGCTCGTGGGTTAATAAAAGACCCTCGACAAAAAGAGGATTGGTTCTTTACAGGCCATGCTCCTGTTGATGAGCCATTCCCACCAAATGCGATAGATAGTGGGTGGTCTGAACTATTACAATTCAACTAAAAATATTTAACTTTACTCATCGATCATCATACTAGATATATCTGGATACTGCATCAAGATCAATTAATACAGAAAATCCAAGTTTTCTAACGCAAATTTTTTCAGATTCAAATACCTAAAAGTATTCTATGATAGAAATGCAGTTTTCACCTTCTCATTTTTTTAAAAAATCTTAAATGATAATAATATTTAAACAAGTTATTAACTGATAGCTCATAGACCAGAGACTAACGGTAAGGTTGAGAGGTTGGGTCAGACAATAGTCACACGTTTAAGATGTAAAGTTAATGAATCTTTCAAAAAGGTCCATGGCCAAATTGTTAAAAGAAGTAATCCCAAGAATATAATTTAAACACCCCATTCGGTAACTAAATTCCCACCAGTGGCTATTTATAATGTACGACACACTACCTTTTCAAAACTCTTTAGAGGGAAATATTTACCCTCCAGTTGAAGAGGCTAGACAAATGAAAGTATGGGGAGGAGAACGAAACTATATCATGAAAGAAATAAAATACATTATGATGCTAGATTTGTTGATGTAGAGTTTATCCTAATGATTTAGTTATTTATGAAGAGTTCAAATATCCAAATACTAGGAAACTTCCTCCAACATTTAGTGGCCCATAAATTTCGTGCAAATTTCGACGTCAATTACGAAATTACACAAAACAAATGCTCATACAAAGAGAAGTCGAAAGTGCATGTTTCAAAATTACGAAGGTATCATGCACCTGAAATTTTAAAGTTAAATCATGAATAAGTTGTATATAGTATTTTTTGAAATATATAACGATATGCATCGGACTGTGTTGTATATAGTGTTGCTAAATTGTGAAAAGTAAAGAAATGGCAACATTTCAAGACTGATATAAACTATGTATTGAAACGTAGCTAATTTCACAACCATGGGTTGCTTAAAACTAAGACGTCTTATTTCTTTGTACATAGCGACTTAAATGAAAGTTAAAAAAATGTGGAAAAACAAGCTTTCTAAAATTGTTGTATTGATTAATGCGCATAATTAAAAAATGTTGTATTGTTTGTATCCTAAATGCTCTTGGAAAATGTATAATTTTATACGATATGTACTTTGAAATATTGTTGTATTTATTACGTCCCGGTAATTTTTTTAAGTATAAGTGTTGTGTATTGTATTTTATCCAATTTGTAGACACTAGAGAAAGTTATGATTGTTATTTTGTGAACGAAGAGCTTAAAGAAGGATTAGGGGATACTTTAATTTTAAACGGGTTCAGTAGATTTTTAAAGGGGTGCGACATAGCCATCCTGTGATGACTAAGTCGTTCCGGGATCCGCGTAAGCTAGAGGTGTGTGGATTATCAAAATGATGAGACATGTTGGTTCTAATACAACTTTTATGAATAACTTATATTATTTAATTCTAATTAACAATCCTTAATTAAAGTGAGTTAACAATTCAATTAAAACCTAGTATTCAAGTCAGATCACGCACCAGATCCTTTTATCTTAATTATAATAAATAAACCGATTCATCTTAACTACCTATACCAAATATTACCTTTTGCAGATCTCCTTCCTTCGAATTCATTGAGAGATATCTATAAATTACCTTGTATACGACGATTCCAACTTCTTTTATATTGGACTTCTATTCTTTACAAAGCTATCGGACAGCTAACTTTGATCTGAAAGATTCCACACTAGTTATCTCTAAACTAGCTGCGCTCTATCATCTTATCATCAAAGCTTCTATCCTTTTTAAAAGTATATATCTCATTTACGTGTTATCTGTTTATCTTCTTGGTATTGGGTTGGAAAGGTTTTGCCATTAATCGTGGCCGTCAAAGAACATAGGAGTTATGTTAGCAGAAGGACGCGAGAGACGTCACAACCCTCCAAGAAGAAAACGTGTGATTTACTTCTATGGGTTCTCTAATGTTCTTAATAAATTATTACGTGTCTAAATCTCTATTTCTAAATTTCTTCGCTTTCTGAGTTTTATTTAAATTTTAATCTTAAATCCTCATTTTAACTTTTTATAATTTTAATATTTATCTTGACTTAATTTTCATTACTCATCTTAGAATTAAATTTAATATTCAATTTAAATTTAAACTCGTGACAATAAATTTTACTCCAATAACTAGGCCAACATAATAATTACTGTTTAATTTATGCCCACTCACTTTTAACATCCAATCACTTAAAATAAATTTATACACTTAAATTTAAAAATTTTTCTGCGCAGACCCAATCTTACTTCTTTATCAACACCGTATATGGAGCTGGAATTTCCGCTCCCTTTCTTTGTTGAAGTTATAATTTCAGGGTCAGTCTCCTGAACAGTAAACTTTTGAGTCATTGTTTCCAATTTATGTTTACATAATATCAATTAATTTCACAATTATTTATTATATATTATTTGTATATCACAATAAATTTTCATCTCCATTCCCACATCTGGTTCCAAAAAACTCCCAATGAGCCGCGCAGCGCCGTTATACACAGCTAGTGCCCTGACTACGCCGCGTTTCCTGAACCAGATGCCTCATAATACGTAACAATACAACAACATATATATATATATACATATTATACAATTACAAACATTTTTCATCAAACTATTATAACAAATAACCAAAGGAATTTCTTTTCGCATCTCACGAAGTCATACATCGAAGCAAACAAATGTGCGATTACAAATGTTTTTCTTCCAAAAAAAATTTTAACGTGTCAAAGTTCCAAAATTAAATAAACACTCATTGTAGTGTTTGACTTATTTATAACTTTTAAGCACCGCCCGAGACTTCCTTCTTGCAATAATTCTTCCGACCACTTGTTGGAAGATCATAAAAAATGCAACAATACAACATGATTTTTATATTTGTTCTCCAACCATAACGTCCAACGATGAGGTGCGCTCCTATCTCTTTCTCCTCGGTTAAAATTGGAATTTCTTTTGTTTTGTTTTGTTGTAGGGTTTGTAATCTCCTTTGTCATCCCTTCCTTGATCTCCCTGTTGTCTCCCTTGGCTGGTCGGTGTTCTTGTTCTGTTCTCCGTCGTGGCCTTTAGAATATATTTCTTTTCATATGGAACTTCAGTTGATTCCCTCTGCTCTTCTTTCATCTCTAGAAATAGCACTGATGAAAAGTTCTTTTCTTAATATTATTGGTTCCCTTCGCCACTTCTTTGTGGTCCACTTGCCCCTTATTACTTGCTGATCTTTTAACACCCCTATTATTCCTTTATCCTTTTGCTTTTACTTTCATTCCCAATTGAACTAGGAAGTATCTGACCAGTGATTTGTTTTATGGGTCCTCTCTGTATTTTTATATTGATTTGATTGGCTACCAATCCCTTTTGCTCTAACTTACGTTTCACCCAGATTTTACTTTCCATATTGTGACTCACTTAATCTTTTGATGTATTTTTTCCGAAGTAATGAGTTTCCCTGACTTGATCTTATACTATTTGGGATACCTGTTCCTAATTCGACCTCGTCATTTCCTATGACGATATATTCTTATTTTGATCTACGTTAACTGTTAATCTTTTTCCGATTTCCCCATATATTACAATATTATTATAATTTTAACTTCTAATACTCTATAAGGTCCCTCAAATTTTTGTTTAAATTCTAGCACATACTTTGTTGGCTGCTGAACTTACAGGGTGTGTTTCTAATAAGACCCAATCATAATTTTTATTTTATGTCTTTCTACGTCTATTATAATATCTTTCCACCTTTCCTGTTTAATTTTTCGTATTTAGTCTAGCTTCCTTAAAGCTCTTTTCAATATTTTGAATTTTGAATTTTTCGATATCATAACTAGTTTTTGAAATGGTGTGTAATCAATTTTCGACCTAAAAATAATTCAGCAGGTGATTTTCCTGTTGTTTCATTCACCGCCGTACGAATAGCGTAAGCAAACTCAATGTAAGAATTGATCCCAGGTATCGTGTTGATCATTAACATAATTTGCAATCATTTTGTACTATATCTCGATTAACTCTTTCAGTCTGATTTGCTTGTGGTCGATATGTACTCAGTCTTCACATGCCTTATGCCTAATCTTTCACTTAAGTGCTCAAAAATTCTGGATATAAATTGGGGACCATTATCACTTATTATTTTATTGAGCTCCATAACGCGATATAAAGTTATCAAAAAATATCCGCTATTATACGAGATGAGGCCTTTTAAGGTATAATTTCAGCCCATTTGCTGAAATGATCGGTTATTAGTAAAATATAGCGGTTACGTCTTATTCTCGATATAGATACGGGTCAATAAATCTAACGTCACTATCTCATTCGGATAATCTGATATAATTGATTTAATCGACCAGCTGGTAACGCGTTTTTATAGTTATTAACTTGGCAATATATGGCATGTAGAGACATATTGATCAATGAATTTTCTCATGTACGGGAAAATAACAAACGTCCCGAATTTTATGATACGTTTTAAATCTGCCTATGTCCAGCACTATTTTGTCATGGAATTCTTCTCTACATTATTTCATTCCCAAAGATTTTAAATGTATACACGCATTTCACCTAATGACGTTGCGTGTTTCGCATAAAAATAAATAAATAATCCTTCAATTAAAACGGAAATCGGGACCACTCTCACATATCGTTGCATTAACCGAGTTATCTTCCGGTTTTCTAAATATCTATAGATATGACCCATTCCTGGGCTTCATTTTTCTGTTCTGTTATTAATTGTTCCTGCGAAGTAAGTACTAAATCCCTGATTATGGCAATGTAATTAATTTTATCTCCAATTATACTTTTCACGGGATTCTTGAAAGAATGTCAGCCACTGCATTTTGAGTTCCCGGTCTATGTTCCCATTCTATATTGAATTCTGCTAACTTGAGTGCCCATCTAATCATCCTACTCGACAAATTTTTTGCCATGTGTTAGGCGTGTTAAGGCCGCGTGATCCGTTATTACCTTAATGGGTAATATTCCTAAATATGTTCTGGTAATTTGTTCAACGCCCATACTACCGCTAGACATTCCTTTCGGTTACTGTATAATTCCTCTCTGTGTTGTTCAGTGTACGTGCTGTAAATACAACGGGTCTGTTTTGTTGATTAAGCACTGCTCCTGCAAAACCACCGAACTGGCATCTGTAAATAACCTGAATGGCTCCTGAAAGTTTGGTAATTTTAAAACTGGCGCTTTGTTACCGCCTCCTTGACCTCTTCGAATGCCTTTTGTGCTTCATTGGACCAGACAAATTTTTTACTCGTTTAAGATTATAAAGTGGTTTCGATAAAGATCCGCATAATTTTAATAAATTTCTGCGTACCACTGGGACATACCCAAAAACTTGGACACCTTCTCTTTTGAGTTACGGGGTGGTTTCATCTCTAGTATGGCTCGAACCTTTGTCTCATCCGTTTTAATTTCTTCTTTACTAATAATTAATCCTAAATACTTCATCCATCGTAACCCAAATTTGCATTTTTCCTTATTTAATGCCAATCCTGCATCCTTAACAACGAAAAAACTTTAAATGTTCAACATGGTGAGTGAATGATGGAGATGCGATTATCACATCGTCCATATAAACACTCACAAATTTCCCTATCACCGGTTTTTGTGGATTATGTCAATTGCCTTTTGAAAATTGGGAGCTGCTCCTGATAAACCGAATAATGGCATCCGCTTGAAAGCATAAGTGCCACTTTTACTACAAATGCGGTCTTAAGAATATCACTGGGGTTTACTGCCATTTGAAAGTACCCACTTCTTAGATCAAGAGAGATACATTATTGTTGTATATGGTATGTCTGTTAATAAATCATCTATTAACGGTAAAGGGTATCGCGGATACTTTGTGATCGAATTCAATTTCCTATAGTCTACTGCAAATCTATATATGCTTCCGGATTATCCGGTGGTAACCCATTATTTTCTTGCATAACACAACAACAGGTGACGCGTATGGGGATTGAATTCAGAACAATCGTTTCCTCTGTACATTTTTTTGTATGTGAAAATCTATTATTGCTTGCTTAGTGCGGTCGTACCTATATGGCCGGGAAGCTACTTCTGTATTATCTCCCGTGTCAATTTCATGGTATAAAACATGAGTAAGACCAGGTTTGTCTGAAAATAACCCTTTAAACTACTTCTAAACAAATTTTGTAGTTTTTGTTTTCACCTCCCACTTCCTTTTGTCTTGTGATAAATCTATCTCAACTTTTTCTTCTTTAATTGTTCAACCATCTTATTTATTTGGAGAATCTGAATTTTCAACGATTTGATCAAAATCTAATACTATCTTTGACCCACTTATAAAATCAATACCGAGAATACACGGGTATTCTAAACTGTCAACACATTTAGAAATGACCAATTTCTTTCGAATTGTCTGATGCGAATAGTCTGACTTCTACGATCCCCATGTTTTGCATTTCGCACCCTGTGCTGTTATTACCTGCTCGCGATTTTTATTTGCTTATAGAAAAAAATATTTTCTATATACTTCTTCCGATATAAATGATTTATCTGCTCCGGTGTCCCATAGCGCTTTCAAAAAATGTGTTATTTAATAAAAATAGAACGTGTGTGGAAGTTCTACGGGTGATATACATATCGGAGAAAGCCTAATTGTCTCTCTTTGTCGACACCCCTTGAGGCTGATCTTAACCTTTACAATATTTAATCGTCCCCTTGCATCCTATCGCCTCGACTGAAATTTTCACTGAACCCCTATTTCTACGGTCCCCTATTAAAATTATTTTCTCATTTCTGCCTATTTCGAAATGAGTGCAACCCTGTTGTTTTTAATCTCTGATCATTATTCTGAAACCTATTCCTCTCGAACCCTCTATTACTTTGACGGCTATTCTCGTAAAAAATCATTTCTACTGTTATTTGCTCCACGTCCTATTTCAGAATTCCTCCAGTTTCTACCATTAGCATCAAAATTAGGCAACCGGCGCATTTTGACCTCGTTCATATTATCACCGTTCTGAGAACCCCTTTTAACCTGCAAGAATACCCTCGAATTTGTATTAAGACTTCCGTGTTGTATCGTGTTTTGTGGATTTCACTTCCACATACCTGATCTGTGGTTCGAGTCGAACCAAAATATGATCCACCAACTCTGCTTGGGACATTCCTAATTCTAAACTTCTCTCTTTTTTTAATAATTTGAAACAAATTCAGATGGTTCCTGATTTCTTCCTGCTGGGACGCGTAGAATTGCGTTTGCAATTCTTTCTTATTCTGACCGCGGGAAAAGCTTTTGCTAATTCAGCCTTGGCTGCGCGAAATCCGTGGCTGTATTTTGCACTAACACCGAACCAAATATCGAATACCAATCTTGAGCCCTTCCCTGAGATGACTTTTAAGTAAGCACATGACAGATTACGGGATTTAAAAGTAACTGTATTTGGTTTTCTATTGATTCTAGGAACTCTAAAATGTTCTCTGACCCTGAAAATACATTTCAGGTAGTACGTTACATCCACCTGCATTACCTAACCCAGAATTAAAAAAGTTCGGGCGCCATTGCGACATAGCCATCCTGTGATGACTATGTCTATTAGGATCCGCGTAAGCTAGAGGTGTGGGATTATCTAAATGATGAGACATTTTGGATTCTTAACACAACTTTTATTAAGAATAACTTAAATTACTTAATTCTAATTAACACTTTCTTAAAGTGAGAGTTAACCCAATTAAACCTTATATTCAAGTCAGATCAGCCAACAAAGATCACTTATCTTAATTATAATAAATTAACTGACTAATTTAGCTTCCCATACAAAATATTACCTTTTGTAGAGTCACCCTTTCCCTTTATCGATTGAGGGGAAATACCTATCGTAATTTTAGATGAGAAAATTCAGACTTTCTTATAATTTATGAGATGAACGTATCCTTCTTTCAGAGCTATAGGACGACTAACACTTGATCCGAATGATTCCACACTAAGTTATCTCTAGACTTGCCGCTATTTCTCATCAAACTTTGTATCCTTTTAAAGTATATCTCATTTACATATTCTATCTGTTTCTCTTCTTGGTATTGGGTTGGAAAGGTTTTGCCATTAATCGTGGCCGTCAAAGAACTTAGGAGTTATGTTAGAAGAAGGACGCGAGAGACGTCACACAGTGTTACTATTTTGTGAGATCAATAAATAATTTTTTCTGATTATAGCTAGTGTTTCTTCCCTTCCTCTCACATCTCTAGACGGGCAAAAGAGAGGGACGATTTCCTCACATGTTGAACACCAATCATCTTACTTATATATATATATATATATATATATATATATATATATATATATATAATAATAATAATAATATTTAATTATTATATATATATTATATTTATATATATATATATATATATTTAAATATATATAATTCAATCACAACACAGGAATCAATATATATATAAAAAAATCGAAAATAAATGAACCCTATAACAAAAAAATCCATTTCGAATAACAATGGCGAATATAGAAAGACAAAATTCAACTTTTTTCAAACAAAATTAAAAAATTTTATAAAATAAAAATATATAAAATACCCAAGTACACCTCGGACTTAGGACCGAAAAGGGGTGGGGTTAACTAGTTTTGATGGCGCCAACCTTCCCCTATTGCAACTTGGTAAATTAATCTTAAAATATCCAATTCTAAAAAATTTAAAAAATTAAAAAATTTTAAAAAATTAAAAAACTTAAAAGTTAAAATTTAAAAGTTAAAAATTTAAAAGTTAAAAAATTTAAAATTTAAAAAATTTAAAAGTTAAAAATTAAATAGATAAAATTAAACAATTAAACTTGAAAAATTAAACTATTCGCCATCGCATTCTGAAAGATATTATATTAAAATATTAAAATTCTAAAACAAATAATTGCATAATGTAAGTGAACTCTCAAACACCAAAGATGACGCACCCCATCCTTAGGTAAAAAAAATTTCTAAAATCCGAAAGTTCAAATTAAAAACCAATTATTTTCACAAATGAATAGCGTAAATCATTAAAAAACTCACCAAAAAGCATTCTATCAATAATTCAATTCACAAACTCTGAACGATTTTTCTCTCATATTTAATACAACAATTACCTCTCCTATATTTTGCTCACATCACCCACTAATGCCATGTCAATCCAAATGATTCATAATCTCACACAGAGTTAAAATCATTTGGTATTAGATCTAAATCAGATTGCATGCAAAAAAGTTGTTGATTGGTCATAAACGTTTGATTGGATAAATAATTTTTAAAAGTGTAGTCGTGTAAATATTGGCTATGTGATACTATAATGTATTCTGTGTGTGGAATGCACAACTTCTTCACAGCTGGACCACTAACAAGCTGACTTTGTGGACCTAATGTTGTGTGGGATTTGTGCATTTTTTGAGTTTAAAAATATTTTTAAGAAATATTTTTGATCTATGTTATTTTCTCAAGAAGTTGATGGGATAATCATTCTGTATGCAACAAAAATATAAATTTCTGGATGTTCTTGAATTTATCAATATTGTGTGTAGTTAAATTATTATTTCTCATCAAAAAATTTAAAATTATATTTCTAAATATTGAAATATGTAAGCAGCTATTGAAGTTCGGTATCTTTATGACATTGAAGTTAAATGCTTCCCTTTTATCATAGATATTGCTATATAATTTGTTGTCAATAATATTTAAATCTAAGTCTAAAAAATTTAACTTTGCTGGAGTTAAAATTTGTCTGTATTAATTTTAGGTATTCCCGGGTAAAATTAATGTTTGGTTTAAATTCAATGTCGCACCTATAACAATTAAATCATCTATGTATCTTAATAAGATGCAAGATGGTTCATTTCTTCGATTTGATTCATAGTAGTGTAAATACAGGTTAGCGAGACTGTTACTGGCTGGACCACCCTGAGGCAATCCTTTTATTTGTTTTGGTAGAGTTTTTATCAAAAATAATAAATTCTCCTGTATTACAAAACAATTTGTGTATTGAACTTTTTAAAACTATGTAATCATTCAAACCATATTTCTCATATGCATCTGAAAGTACCTGAATTATATCTTCTATTTTGATGGAATTAAATAAATCTTCGAAATCAAATCCGTGCACTGAAAATACCTCTTGTTGCTCAACTTCTTTATTAGATCATGGCTGTTTTTATAATACAAGTATCTTTAAATTTGTCTATTGTATCTTGTAATATGGTCTTTTAAAATTCTTCCCGATTTGGATATATATGTATTGAACCCATTTGTTACACTGCGGAATTTGACTGGATTTTTATGAAATTTAGGAGTCAAAAATATATAGGGATATTTAATTTTATTGCTAGAAAAATTTAATTGTTTACAAATGCCAATAATCTATTTTAATTTCTTTCATACTAAATTTACAGACTTAATATGCATTTTATTTTTTATATGATCATTTTATTAATTTAAAAGTAATATTTACACATTTTGCATAATTTCCTGGGACTTATCAACATAAACTATAAAAAGGGTTTTTTGTAAATTTTCTATTGGTCTTTTAATTTCTCTATAAAATATCATTTTGTTTAAAATTCAAATTCAAATTCATTAAAGTCCCTTGGACAAAACCCATATTCTTTAAGGCCTGAGTAGGTAAATTATATTTAATTCAACATTTAGAATAAATTTATTATATATATATATATATATATATATATATATATATATATATATATATATATATATATATATATATATATATATATATATATATATATATGGTACCCAGTACCCACACAGAAATTTTTCATGGGGGTCTGGGGTCAAAAGTTCACCATTCTTGTATCATGCTCCTTTGGATTTTGTCGATTTTCGGGAACAAAACACAGTAAAAACTAATTATTGAATAAATAATTAGCATTAATTAATAAAATTAATCATTAATAACAAATACTTAATTAAATTTTACGTAATATATACTTAGAATTATAATCAATCGGGAAAAAAATCAAGGGCTTTGGGGGGTCCGGGCCCCCAGGACCCCTCCCCCTTGTGTGCGCCACTGATGGTATCATCTTATTTATTTATTTGTACAAAATCACATTTCCGGAGTTTCTCATTTTTGAAAGTTATCACGCGCGAAAATAGTTAATTCATTATTACATCATTCTCAGCACGGTTTTTTTGTTAATTCTAAAATTTAATATTGAATTAATATGCTCACGAAATTTAGTATTAATTTAGGTATAAAATAGCTTTCGAATTTATACTTAGTACATTTGTGAATGCTACATAATAAACCAAAAATAAAATATTTTTTTCCTTTAAAAAAGTACAATGAAATACGTTTATCGCGTAAACGCCTAATACAAAATATCGGTTAACACGAAATAATGCAACTGTTCCGACAAACTGTTATGTATTTCCATGCATTCTTTTGTCTTAACATGAAAAGATTTCCCTTATAAGAAGGAACAAAATACAGAAAACCCCAGTTGCGTAGGGGCTCAAAATTCCTTTTACCTAAAGTTCAAAAAATAGACTCCTCTAGGGAGGGACAAGTGAGAAGACCGGTTTTTTAGCGTTCCGGGCTAGAGGGGGAAGGCAGAAACGTGGTCTTTATGTAAGATGGTTTTTTGACAAGTGCATATAAATAAATTGTATATATTTATAACGCTAACAAGTTGTAATACGCTACAACTTGTGGATATTAATCTTACTTGGATATTAATCTTTCAGAACGACGAGTGTGTGTTTTGAGAATGAATCAGGAACGTCTCTTTTACCGCGTTACTCAAGAAAAATCTGTTGTGAAAAGCCTAAAAAAGGTTCCCAAGATGTACTCGCCTGCCATTCAAGAGCTAATGTGTCACTTGGAAGTCGACCCGCTTAATGCTTCACAAAAATCTCTATCTGGTGTGCACAACGGTTACATCAAACGAATTGGTGACTGGCGAATTATTTACATTGTTGATCCCAAGAACAGGACTGTTAATTTAGTTAAAATGGAACAGAGGAAAAATGTATACAAGTAGAAATGGAATGTGCAAAATATAATCAAACCTTCTTTTTGTAATGAGTCACATTACTGCCAATACTTTTTGTTAGAAATGTAAAGGCATTTTGAGATCTTTTCAATCATCTTTTAACATCAATGGATTTTATGACCAATATGTTAATAACACTTGTATTTCTACAAGAATCTGCGTTGTTTGGAGCCCTTCTGGTAAGAAGTGGAAGATTGTACGATAATGAATCCCTTCAAATTAGACCACTTTTTCTTCTCACCAAGAAATTCTGCCCGCAGAAAAAATTTACCTCTCACCAATTGGAACCTGTAATTGCTTCATTACTAACATTTGTGCTTACCGCAACATCAAACCATGTGTTTGCCGTATTGCAAACTGTCCTTTGCAAAAACAAGCTACAATCTAAACCTGTGTTTGCCGTAACACAAACTGAATTGGTGAAAACTACACCTTGATCTGAATCTGTGTCTGCTGTAGTAAAGACTGTTCGTGATACCTGAAGATGAATGTTTGTGTAATTGAACTTGTGGCTCTAGCGGGCGTTCGTCTGACCAATTTACCTGAAGAACAAGTATTTATTGCATCTAAACCTGAACCTGTGTATATCTCGCTACAAAGATGAAATATACGCTTAGATGTGTATATTTACGTATACTATATAATATTAATATACGCTTAGATCTGCATTAACAAAGAATACATTATTCTATTCCACCAATCAGCTTCTTTAAATTTTTATGATAGTATCCTTACAAACCAATCGCAGTTCAACATGGGAGTAAAGCTCTAATCATGGATTTATAATATATTTGGTTTACAGACATTTCTAGCTCTTTCTCTCTCCCAGACTGTAGTTCAAATTTTATTATTGTTGTAAGCAGAATTATACTCGTGTAGAATTAGAAACATGGAAAAATGTTTAATCCCAATAATGGCTCAAATAAGCGAGTATGTTTTAGTGAAGGCCACCAGAGTCCAATTCCTCTTTCTCTGACGATTCTATTCCTCCCATCATTTTCCACTTAGGACAGGACGTTTATGCTGCAGTGACATATTTTACTACCATGGTACAAGTTCATCTACGTCTCCATAAAAGAGATGGGAATAATCGACTGTTTCCAACTAAAAGAGGTGTGTGTTTCTCATACGCCTAATAACAACGGCAATCATTTGTGAATCAAATCGAGCAAATCAATTCATCATCTTCTGTTGAAGAAACTATCCTCATAAAAGACTCTTTGATGATATCGACCGTTTTTATTGAAAACATTCCGAATATCATCTTCCAGCGCTATTTCAAGAAAAAAGATTATTCAAAGAAGTTTGTACCAGGGACGTGTGTTCTGAGCGAAAATAACTGGTTGGAATTACAACGAGTTCATAAGAACATTACAGAAAGTGTCATGTGGTTAACATTTGACCATGCTTCGAATTTATTTACTGAGTGAAGCCTCGAAATTATGCCAAGTGCTGTAGTGAATACAGACTCTTCAGAAGTTGGTGGTGTTGACAATTTCATTGATTGAACTTTTATTGTGATTACTGGGAAACTCCATCGCAGATGTGTTCGAGTGCTACGGGGTGTGCTCAACAATATGGTAATCAACTTGGACATGAATGTATAACAATGGATTATGAAACCCGTATACGACTTTATGGCGACTTAGCTTTGTTCACTATTGACTTTGAACAACTTATCAAGGATTTTATCCAACGAAATATTCAAATGTTAAATTATCTAAATCCAATATTTGTAAATAAGTGGGATATGCTTTCTATTTTTGATAATGCTAAGAAAATGTATATTGCATCTGATCCTAATCGTTTGTATTAAATAAAAAAATATTTATTTGTATATGTCTCTGTGTTATTGTTATTTAGTCTCTTTACTTTGTATTTATATGTGCGTGTGTTTCCACTTTATTATATATTCTATTTAAATTCTTTTTAGAAGAGTTGCTGTTCTTATATATTGAATGCTATAAATACTTTGTTTAGTCTGCTATTACTTTATTCATTCATGTGATGTTAGTCAAATAACACGCATTTTTTTAAAGTTAAGAATGGATCTTGAAAAAGTGTATCAAGAGCCTGAACATCGGGTAGCTTTGGTGGTGTCGAAGCTTTTATTTAAAAACTACAGTTCGGAAAAGTTTCTAGAAAAGATATTAAAAAGTGGACGGTTAAGGGTGCAAAAGATTCATATACTTTTACATAAACCTATTAAAAGAAATTTAAGAAAAATAGAGTGTTTGTAAGCCAGAGACTAGAATCAACAATACCAAGCCGATTTAGTGGATATGCAGTCTCTTTCTAAGTTTAACGACGGGTATAGATATTTACTTACTTGCATATGCGTTTTATCGAAGTATGCTTGGGCTATTCCATTGCCTGATGTCACAAAAACAGTAGTATAAGCTTTTGAGCAGTATATTTTTCTGAGCGCGTCCCTCTTAAACTCCAAACTGACGCTGGTAAAGAACCCCACGAACAAACTTTTTCCAGGGTATCTCAAAAGAAGAAAAATAAGTTTTCATGACAAGTAATAACACGAAAGCCTCTATTGTTGAACGATTCAATAGAACGCTAAAGACGAAAATGTGGAAATTTTTTACAGAGAAGAATACGAAACGATACATTGATGTCGTAGATAAATTAGTATACAGCTACAATAATACTTGGCATCGTAGCATACAAATGACACCAGCATCTGTAACTGAGACTAATCAAAGCCAGGTATGGGAAAATTTGTATGGTAAACAGAATAATAAAAAGCCAAATTATCGACTTAATGATACAGTTCGAATTAGTAAGGAAAAGTTATTATTTGAAAAAGGATACGAGCAGAAGTGGACCAGAGAAATATTCACCATTCATCAAATTATTAGAAGGAATCCAATTGTTTATAAATTAAAAGATTTAGCTGGAGAAGTGATTCGGGGTACTTTTTATGAACAGGAACTTCAAAAAGTAATGCACTCTGGTTACTACCCTATTGAAAAAGTTTTGAAAACGCGAGAAAAGAATGGTAAAAAGGAATATTTTGTAAAATTTTTGGGATATCCAGAAAAATTTAATACATGGGTACAAGACTTGAAACATCTATAAAAAGAGATCAAAATCTACTTATTCATCAGTCGCAAAAATGTCTTTCTACATAACGCTCATAAGTGATAGCTCCAAACACTTTTTCAGGAAATAAAACTTCTCATTTTACTACACAACTTCCAACTCCCATTACTCTAAATGACTAGATGGGAATGGGGATTAGTTGATTTTATTTATCCTCATACATGGTATAATATAAGAGAAGACAACAATTTATTTGGTTTTGACCTCGGTGATGGAAAGTCGATTGCTAGAAGAATTCCTCAAGGATATTATGAATCTATACCTGACATTTTAGATGGGATGTATTTAGAAGATTTTAAGAACGAAATAGAATTTCATTACCATCCTATAGTCAAAAGAGTAAAAATCAAGACAAAAGGACACGCTAAAAATTTTTTTTAAATAAAGGTTTTTCTAAACTCCTTGGTTTCGAACCGGGTGAAATCAAAGGCAAAGTTGAAAGTCCATATATTGCTGATCCTAATGCTTCGTTTCCTCTTATATACGTTTATTGCGATTTGATAGAACCTCAAATTGTGGGAGATGTTCAAACTCCACTTTTAAAAATTATAAAATCTGAAGGAAAAGATGGAGAAGTGGTGAATGCGCATTATACAAGACCTCATTATGTGCCTGTCATACGACGACATTTCCAAACGGTCGAAATGGTTCTTAGATTACATTCAGGAGAATTAGTACCATTCGAAAGAGGAAGAGTGATAGCCGTGTTACATTTTCGAATGAGACAAATAGTATAAAAGAAGATAAAAAGAAAAAAATACATTCATTTATAGATCAGATCTGACAGAATAAAGATGCTTGTTCCATATAAGTGTTGTGTGAAGCAATACGAGGATTATTATGTTAACCAAGCAGGCAATGGTCTTTCTTATTATCAGGGTGTCCTTTTCCAAAAGGTTATAGCATAGGAGGTTGGTTCAAAAAGGCTGTTTCGTACTGCTTTGCCCTTCTTAACTCGAGGGCAAATCTGTTGGAAAAGAAGTTTTGAAAACAGAACTCAAATAGCTAATGATTTACTCGAAGGGAAAAATTTAGGAACCCAGCCAAACATCGAGCAAAACCGAAAGAAAGAATGTAAGAAAGCCATTAAAAGAAGCGGATGATATGCTTAGCCAGGGTAAAAGTAAAAAAGAAAAAGAAAAGATTCTCAAAACACACCCATTCCATCTAAAGTCAGGGAAAAGCGAAAAGGACGTGATATTTTTGATACGTAATAAAATGGCATTTCTTTTGAAAGATTCTCCTGAATGTGCCAAGTCGAATCTAAATTTATTTTACTCTCCACCAACTCAAACAGTTATAGAAAAAGGTCACAATGGATTCAGTTTCATCAATTGCAAAATGTGACAGATGTAGCGAACCCCTGTTGAATTCCTAATTTCTGGAAGCTGGGGTATCTAGATTTGTCTCAGACACGCAATTATATGTTAAAGCAGTGCTTCTCAAACTTCCACTACTCGCGACCCACTTTCAATCATAATTTTTTTATCGCGCCCCCTTACACAATAATAATGCGCTTTGTCACTAAAGAAGCTACCATACGATCTTAATTATAAACCGTACCAAATTCAGAAAAAAGAGTATTAAATTTTTGTATTTGTTACTTTTAAGCAATATATATTTTAAGCAAATTACTTTTATAAGTAATATATATTTTTAAACAATTACTTTTAAGTAATGATATCATGTTATTTTTTCGTATCTATAATTTTTTAAGTGGAACAGATTGCAAGTGATATTTATTTAAGATTTATTTCTTCCACCATCCATTTCTAAAAGTTTAAATATTCATTAGAAAAATAGTCTAGTCTATGTTGCTCTCCAGTGGCGCACACGCACACACAAGGGAGGGTCGGGAAGTTTAAAAGAACCCTTGCTTTTTTCCGATTGGTTATAATTCTAAGTATATAATACGTAAATTGAATTAAATATTTGTTATTAATGATTAATTTTATTTATTAATGCTAATTATTTATTCAATAATTAGTTTCTTACTGTGTTTTGTTTTTGAAAATCGACAAAATCAAAAATAGCATGATACAAAAATGGTGAACTTTCAACCCCGGACCCCCTTGAAAAATTCCTGTGTGTACTACTGTTGCTCTCTTATCATATCCGTCACAATTAGCGCATTCTCGCGAACGTCTGTGTGTGAGTCTTGGCAAACTATCCGACATCTGCGCTAAACGTGTAATAGCAAATGTTGGTATTTTTACCTTTGCAGACCTGAAAGCTTATTCCCCTGGGCTGTCGCACAGTGCGGCACCGTATAATAGGCGATACCAATTGCCGCAAAGTAATTTTGATGCCCAGTTTCCTCGTCAGAGGGAAGTTACCTGAGCTCTGACGTGCAAAATTGAACTTAAGTTTTCTTTTAAGCCAAACAGGCACTTCAAGGGATTTTCTACTTGCCGAAGATATTCGCCACGACATGGCCGTTCGCGACCGCTGTCGATTTTCTGCATCAAGAAAATCCACCGACATGGGCTGGGGGTCGGAACCCACTGAAACTTAGGTGCAGATGGCCAGCGACAAACCAACTACGCCACCCAGTCGGCATTTGCGGGTGTAAGGAGAATACAACCAAGAGCAGCAATGAATACAAAAATGTAAAAATGATTTTTTAAATGAATGCTCATATTATAAATAGATTTAAACGAACTGTGTGTGTGTGTGTGTAATTGTAATCTCACAAATTAGCATTTTATTATTAATGTTAAATAATGAAAAAGAATGTAGAAATACCGATAAAGAATAATTGTGTTATTTTAATATTTAAAACAAAGAGAAGACTTCAAATGTTTTAACCCAGGGGCAGACGCGCATTCGATACTAATGGTAATAGTCGAAGATTTTTTTAACAATTATTTTTATTGTACAAAATAAAAATCACAATTCAGTGAATAATTTGCAACGAAGAGAAAGGATACTTACCTACTTTCTACCTTTCTTCATTGATAATTTGAGAAAAATTCCAATCGAACCGAATGCTGAAACGTTTCTAGGTGCGCGACCTTAATAAAAAGGACACAAATCACAGAAACTCTTCACGAACGTTACAGGGTATGTATATCTGCAGCAAAACTGTCATATTTTGTTCAAATTTTTGTAGTTTTAACGCACCCCGCACCGAACGCTCCCGGGTTAAATGTTTAATCAATGTAAGAAAACTACGAATGTTAAGATCTAAAATGAATTATTTAAACGTTTTTTTCATCATGCTTTATATGTTTCAAAATAATCATAAAAATAAATATTGGCCAAATAATCCTTCAAAATGTTTTTCTCTGCTTTTCGAAATGTTATATAACTCTTTCATTATAGGCGCATTATTTACAACTTCTCTAAATGAAAAATAAGGCATAAAAATGAACGAACTAACGCAGTAAGTTCGAAGGTCAAACAGATAATTTTTATCTTCCTAGAATCGGCCCTTCTCTGGGTCTGGGTTTTGTCTTTCTCTGAAATAGTATTTTAGATTTAAAAGAAAACTCAGTAAAATCTCATCGTGGGATTACAGCCAAATCAAGAAAATGTGATGTTTTTATTTATTTATAGGATCCAGGTAGCTAATGAATGTATATCGATATGAAAGCTCTTTTTATGTTTGATGAAGTAATACTAATAAATTCTATCAGTGTAAATATTATTGTATTTCTTATTATGTCAGAAAGTATTTTCTTACTTCATTACAGTAAATTAATTTTTAATCTTTTATTTTTCGATATGCTCGCGCCCCTTGTAGGTTACACACGCTAAGGGGGGCGCGCCTACTGAGAAACACTGTGTTAAAGCAAAATTTTAAAAACGATGGAAAAGTACTTACTGATGATAAAATGGGACCTGTTAATCTTTCTTCATTCCTTATTTTCGCAAGAGCTAGACGCATAAAAGTTTAAATGGAAGAAATGTTTTCTAGTAACAATACATATCATATCCGAGCGATTTTGGAAACTATATTAAATCATGGATATGACAGCAAAACTTCTCAACTTACTTCTGAAATATATTATAAGGATACAGCGGGTCGAATGAATATATATGATGATGATAAGGAGCCAAATGAAGGATTCAATAAGCGAGCTTCACTATTCAAAAAAAGTGTAACTGTTGACATGATAGGACGACTTCATGTGGATTTATTCAATCAAGATAGACTTTTACTTAACCTCGTCGATTTGAAAATTAAACTGATAAGAAGTAAGCCAGAATTTTGTCTCATGGGAAATGAGGGCTATAAAATAATGTTCGATCATGTTTCAATCTTTGTTAGAAAAGTGCATATTATTGCTCATGCTAAAGCTTTAGAAAAGGCAACAGCTAAATATCCTATAGATAGAGTTAACTGTAAAGTGTTTTCAATACCTCAATCGAGCTATTCTTTTATCCAAGACAACGTGTTTTCCGGACAAATGCCAAAACGAATAGTTTTAGCTTGCGTAGATAATGATGCATTCAACGGAAACTATAAAAAGTCACCTTTTGAATTCAATCACTACAATATGAATTTTGTCGGAGTATATATAGATGGTCAACCTATGCCTCATCAACCATTAGAATTGGATTTCGAAAAAGAAAATTATATCAGAACTTGTTTTTAAATTCTGAAGGGCTTTATTTATCAAGAAATGAATTTGCTAAGGGATATTCCTTATTTCTATTTGATTTAACACCTGACTTGTGTGACGGAGAACATTTCAATCTGATTAGACACAGTAACTTAAGAATAGAATTAAAATTTAGCAAAGCATTGGAGCAAACAGTGTCGCTGATCGTTTTTGCTGAATTTGAATCTTTAATCGAGATAAACAAAGCAAGGAACGTACTCTTTGATTTCGAAAATTAATGTATGCTTCACAAATTCATCGAATTTTGTCTGAGGATAAAGATGCTTCAAAATATTTTATTGGAGTATTTCCTTCAGACAAGTTACCTTTAATTAGAAGAAGAAGTACTCTGATCGTAAATACAGACACACAAGATCAAGATGGATCTCACTGGCTAGCGATGACATTCAGAGCGAAATATAATTTTCGATTCTTGGATTTCCCCCGACAGCTTATGGAGATTTTATTTCGAGTTATACAAGAAAGTTTAAAAATATAAAGTGGAATGAAAAATCCCTTCAAAGTCTTACATCGAACGTTTGTGGTCATTATTGTATATTTTTCTTGTTGAAAATCAGTAAAGGCTTTTCAATGAATTATATTTTATATGAATTTGTTCGTAGCAAACAGAATGATTTCAGACTGTATCAATATTTTAAGAAAAGATATAATGTAAGAATAAATTTTAGATGGTGAATAAATATACTATTCTTTTTATATTTTGTGTTTGTGTTATTATTTTTTTATTATAAGATGAATATAATTTAGCTTTGAAATTTATAAGTTTTCCACATATATTTAAATTTATAAAGAGTTTTTATTATTTTAAGACTAATACAGTGTTTCTCAAACTGTGGGAAGCGCCCCCCTGGTGGGGCGCGATACCCTTACGAGGGGGGCGCGAACATATCGAAAATAAAAGATTTAAAAAAATAATTAATTTACTCTCTCTGGAATGAATTAAAAACAAAATATTCAGACATAGTAGGAAATGCACTTTACTCTGATATAATTTATTAGGCGATATAAGTCATCTCAAAAATAAAAACTTCTTCAATACCTAATTAGCTATCTTTTTATCAAAACCAAATAAAAAACTTTTATTTTATTTGCTGTAATCTCATGATAAGTGATTTTTACTACTCTTTCAGAGAAAAAACAAATCCCAGACCCAGAATAGAAAAAATTTAGGAACATAAAAAATTCATCACTGTGATTATTTTTGAAATACTGCTCATTATAGCTGTAATCCGTTTTTGCGGATAATCTATTTGACCTTCTAAGTTATTGATACAGTTAGTTATAACCCCTCTTTTATGTGTTTGTTTCTCATTTAGGGAAGTTGTAAGTAATGTATTTATTTCTGTGTTGCGCTTTTCCATGCAAAGAGTTTTTTTGATATTTGGAAAATCACGGAGAGCACTTTGAAGGATTACTTGGCCAAGACTTTTAACCCGGAAGTGGTTCGCGCGGGACACACAGATCACAAAATCGTTAATTCTGGCAAAACGGTTTAATTGTTACCAAAGAAAAAATTGAAAAGTTCTGGAAAGTAGGTAAGCTTGCTTCCTCTTAATTAAATTATTCTCTGGAATCATGATTTGTATCGTGTACAATAAAATAATTATATATATATAAAAAAAGATTGGTGTGACTCAATAACCCTGCTCAGCCGTATCGAGTACTCGCTTGCTCCCGAGTTAAAACATGTTGAAGTCTTTTCGCTGTAAATATTAAAAATAATACAATTATTCTTCATCTGAATTTTAAATTGTTGTTCATTATCTAACATCAGTTATAAATGCTAATTCTGTGAGGCTTAAAATTACAATTCACTTAAAACTAATTTTAATTGACGCAATCATTTTAAAAAAATCATTTTACATTTTTGTAAACATTGTCGCGCACTTGACTTTACTCTCCTTACAATTCAGCTATTATATCAATAATGTTTTATTTTCTTATAAATGATCTCGTGCAAAGAGCGGACACTTCAACCGGTATACTTTTAATGTATCAGTGCTGCACAGAGTATTTTATAACTAATTAATTAATACTAAATTAAGAACAAGTTTAATAAGTATTAACGAATTCCATGGGCTTGTCTTGGAAAGCAAAGTTTTTATAAGGAATGCTTATGATTAGAAATTGACCCTCTGAGTTATTTTTCTATATTTAGCTGATATCTATATTTTGTCTTCTAAGCAGCCACCGCATTTTGCAATATGTTCAATTTAAAAATTAGAGAAAGGAAAAATAACATAATAATTATCCTATTACTTAATATTTTTTTTGCTTAAAAGCAACGTATACAAAATTTAATACTTACGTTATTTATTTGTATGGTTTATAATTAAGATCGCGTATTATAGCTTTAGCGTCAAAGTGCATTATTATTGCATTCACTACATTATTAATTAATAAGGGGGGCGCGATAAAAATTGTGATTGAAAAGGGGGGCGCCAGCATTGAAAGTTTGAGAAGCACTGCATTAAGCCATGCGGCCTCCTTAATTTCTACCTAATTTACATGGGCCCTCTAATGGTAAAAAGGTTGCCCACCACACAGTGCTGCACCCTCTCATCAATTTAAGTTGGTAAAAAAAATGAGTGCATATTTAATTTTGTACCGCCCAAGGGAGGAGTTATGAAAGAGCTGTGAAGCACTGCTAACTGCATCAGAGAGCTCAGAATGCTAATCACTTTGCTGTCACAGACGATGATTAGAAATGAATTTTATAAAGATTAAAATAAATTTAGATGCCTTAAAACACCTGTTCGCCGAAATAAAAAGATGAAATAGTACATTTAACTGCTGATCTGAAAAAGCACAAAAAAAAAAGAAGTGGTGACATTTTATATTGTGTCGCCATCTACAGTATAGAGCATGAACTAATTTTTTATTTTCAATGACGCAGATTTAATTTAGTAAAAAAAAATAATAATAACTAAAAGTTTACGAATTCAAATAGAAATAAGAAGATGAAGAGAAAGATTTTGATTTAAGAAAAATCACCACTCTTTTCGGGAGTGGAAAAAAAAGCATAAAGCAAGAACAGAAATTTAATGCATTAGAAATTCCGCATAAAATTAAAAATTAATTTAAAAAAAATCAATTTAAAAAAATAAAATATTAAATAAAATATTTAAATAAATCAAAAATTGATTTAGGATAAAAATCATATGTGTAATTCAGGATATATGCGTTCCAAACATCCATATACATGCATATGCGATACTCTTTACCCCAACATAAATACCGAGGGTGAAACCGTGGAATGTTCATTAGTTTATAGTGTTAATGGGATTCATTTCAATTGCTTGTTAGTTGTTGTGCTTAAGTTAAATTTTCAGCGTCTTATACTTGTCAATAAGCTTTACCTAGTAAGTAAATAAAACTGAGTTATTATCATTCTCTGTTTTTTTTCATCCAACTTATTACAGCAACAATAAGTTATTAGCCGGATTGTTGACATTGGCGGGCCAGTTTTGACCCATAGACTGTTGTTTGGAGACCCCTAATCTAGAACAGGGTTAATTTTTAGATCCTTACACAGGACCTCATTTTTGATAAACCAGGGAGCATTGACAATATTTCAGAGACGAATTTATTTTGAAAGACGAATCTAGGAATCAATCACTACGATTGATCGTGTCGCCATCTACATTTGGAAGCATGAAGTAAAATATTCATGCAACGAGTAATCAAAACAAACATCAAGGGGGAAAAAATAGAAATTTTAAACTTAAAAAAGAGGAATTTAAAGATATTAAAATTAAATCAATTATTTCACAAAACGTGAACCAAAAATAAGGTGAATAGGCGAAAGGGATGTAACGGATTCAAAGTTTCACAAAATAATAAAAAAAATCTATAAATGAAAGATCATTGAGTGAGTTTAGAAACATCGCACACAACACATGGACTACAGACTACAGATCTCATAATTTTGAATCTTGGTCAAGTGATGAGGTCGTTATCTGAGATGTCACACCCTTTCCAAACTACCACACCACTCCAATGTGGGTTTTGAACCTTGACAGATTTAACTAACATCAACCCTTCTACACGATGGGTCGAGTTCGTCGCGCTAACCATAAGCTAACTAGGCCACAAATGGAAACTGAACATAAAAAATGTTCAGTTTTCATTTATGGCCTCGTTCTGTTAAAAAACTGACGAAGAAAGCTGAGAAATTATGTGAAGGACAATTTCCCAAAGAATATCAGCAGATACGAAGTCTTTCAAGGACCGGGAAGTGTTGATACTGGAGGGAATATTGCAAATCTTGGTCTTATGGCTTGCTTGGAATAGAATTATCAAAAACTGGCAGATCTCACAGTGAACATTTGGGGACTGGGAAAACTGTTAAGGAAATTAGCAGGTAGCCTTTTATTAAATTAAGAAATTCGATTTTTAGATCTTTCTGTAAGACTTCATTTACAGTGAAATACGTTTAACACGAAAACGCTTAAGACGAAGTACCGGTTGAGACATAGCCATCCTGTGATGACTATGTCTGGGGTGATTCGCGTAAGCTAGAGGTGTGGGATTATCTAAATGATGAGACATTATGTAATTCTTAACACAACTTTTATTAAGAATAAATTAAATTACTTAATTCTAATTAACAGCTTTCTTAAAATGAGAGTAAGCTACCAATTAAACTTTATATTCAAGTCAGATCGCGCAACTAGAACACTTATCTTAATTATATTAATTTAACTATCTAATCTAACTTCCTATACAAAATATTACCTTTTATAGAGTCACCTTCTTTCTTAGGTTGAAGAAATAACTATTATGTAATTTTAGATGAGAAGACTCAGGCTTTCTTAATCCTTATTATAATTTAAGGCAATGAGCGTATCCTTCTTCCAAAGCTGTAGGACGTCTAACCTTTATTCCAAACAATTCCGCACTAAGTTATCTCTAGGCTTGCCGTTATATCTCACCAAACTTTCTATCCTTTTAAAGTATATCTCATTTGCATATTCGATTCGTTTCTCTTCTTGGTATTGCGTTGGAAAAGTTTTGCCATTAATCGTGGCCGTCAAAGAACTTAGGAGTTATGTTAGAAGAAGGACGCGAGAGACGTCACACGGCTAACACGAAAAAATACGATGTTCCCGGCAAATTTTTGTATTTTCACGAAAATCACTTAATATAAAAAGATTTCCCTTGTGAGTCGCGTTGGTGTGGTGTGGTAGTTAGGAGAGGGAGGGAGCCAGCTCAGGTGTCGTCCTCGTCACTTGACCATTGTTCAAAATTATGCGGTTTCCGTCGCTAAAAGCCATCGTGTAGCTGAACAGTGCGACGTTAATATTCACTCACTCACTCACTTTCCCTTGTGAGAATGAATAAAATACGAAAAACACCAGACACTTAATGAAATATTTGAGAAAGTTTCTGTATTATTGGACTGTCGTACTGTATCGTTGCAGTATATGATGATAATGTAAACAGACTTAATTATGGCAGACAAAGACATTTTGGGGCTTGTTCAAAGCTCAAAAAATATCATTGACGGAGATTCCGACGACGAAAATGTAATAAATAATGCAACTCCTGTTCCCATGTCATCCGAAATGAGGAACATCATGAAAAGTATGCATAATTATTTAAACCCGCCTTCCAGTGGCGAATTAATGAAAGAATGAACGACATCCTAACAATTTATTGACAATTTGATGCTAAAAAGGACAATGCAAAGAAAAACAACAAATATTTTCCAAAAACTCAATAAATGTTTCGTTTTTCAAAAAAACTTGAAAATTTTATTAAGTTCTTGTTTCATTGATTTTTTATTAAATACATGCATATACACACATCTATGTAAATAAAATGTACTCTAATGTACTCTACGTTATTGAATATTTCTACAGAAGAACGGAAAAAGGTTGTTTATAACGAGGATTATTACAAAATTGTTAAAACTGAAAACTTAGTAAAAATTCATCTATTGGAATTTAACGTTGAAAAATGGCATTATACTTTCCTGTTCCCCTAATAGCACACGTAGTCAAATAAGCGTGCAAACGGAAGCCAGTAACAAATAAATGTGCGAAACTCACAATCTGACAGACAGGCAAAAACCGATGGACCTTTGCTGGCCATTTAAATTACAACATCATGAAGGAGGGAGGATTGAAACAGATAATTCTCATGAAAGAAAGATTGGGGCAAGGTATCGCTCTTAAACCCTGACAAAAGCGTATAAATGGAAAATTTAATGATTTTTAGTGTTATTAATTAGAAAATGTATATAACATTGTTTTGAATATATTCAATAAAAAATATTTAAATAATTTTTTTGGAAAAAAAGCGTGAATGACCCTTTTTATTCCCCTTTTTGCGCTTCTAAAAATAATATTTTGCCTGTATAGCCAGACCTCTCTACAGGGGCTAACGGGAAATTTTTTTGAAAATATAATTTAAAGGGGTTTTATCCACATTTCACACAACAGGGGGGATAATTTAAAAAAAAACGCCGAAAATTATTTCGAGGTGGTAATTTTAAAAAATAAGGGAATTTTCAAAAATCTAGTTCATACTCTCGGGAGAATCTTTATTTTAATAAGGAAATATTATTTTTTGGCTTTTTTTATAAAGAACTTTTTTAAAAAAAAGATCACTTTTAATTTTTTCCAAAAAATGTTTTTAAATTTTTTTTTTTTCGCAAAATGTCCAAAAAAATTTATACATGTATTCTAATTGGACATAAATATCAAGAAAATTCCATTTTGGCTTTTTTTAAAAAACGGGTTCGAACGTTTGGATACCAATGAATCGAATGACACCTCAATGTAACCCAATCCGATTTTATGAACGACCACCTCCGACCGTACAGAGAGCTGCACTTGAAGATAATATTCAAATGATACGAAGAAAGTGAATATTCACCCAATGGTATAGCCTACGAGATTGGTGGACCTCAATCTTTTGATTAACTACTATACGATGGGCACACCTTCAACCTTATCACAGGGTTCCTCAATCGGTTAAATCAGAGGTTCCCAAACTTTTTTTGTCTCATAGACCCCTTGCCATGTTTTTCGGTATAGGTAGACCCCTGCTTAATTAATTTGGTGAAAATTTATAACAAATGCCCTTTTGACAAAAACTACTATACTTTAAAAGGTAAAATTTTTAACTAAATTAAAAACAAATTAAAAATTTAAAAAGCATATTTAATTAAATGAAAAGTTAAAAATATATAAAATAACTTTAAATTAACCAAACAACACAAATTGATTTTTAAAGGAAGGGGGAATCTGGGTAAAAAACAAATTTTCAACATTTAGTATCAGTCTTGTCAGGTTTCCTTGTTTCCCCTGTTAGAGTGTCAGCCTTTTTTTGTTTTGGAATTAATGCCGAAATCCTTCTTTAGGAAAAAAAATTAAAAAATTCCTCACGATATCCATAACAAAATAACAGGTTTTTCCTTTTTTTAAAAAAATTTCTGGCATCCCTTTTTTAAACTTTAAAAACTTCATTGGTGCATATCAGATTCGTTTTGGGTTTTCATGTACTTTTTTTTTGACCAAAAAATTCATTACCTATTTGGGTATTACCGTAGTCAAAGTATTTTCAAACCTGGTTTCAAAATCTGAATAAAGGCAGTTAAAAGTTGAACGTAATTTAAAAAACGTGCTGACAGATTCCTGCGTTAATTTAAAAAAATTCGGAATTTTTTTTTTTTTGTAGGGCAAATTAACCTCATTAAATTTGAAATAAATCCTTAAGTAAAATTTGGTTTCCATTTGGGTTAAATTTTCTTTTTAAAAAAGTCCCGATCTAGTTTAATGAGGCCAAAACACATAGACCCCCACTTACACCTCATTGACCCCCAAATTATTTGTTTGCTGACGTGGACTCCTTGCAGGTTGTCATAAACTCTGGGGGTCTATATAGACCACTTTGGGAATCACTGGGATAAATCATTACCTTTGAGAGAATTTGGAGCTACTGCCACAACTGCAGATGAAAATCTTCGTTAACAATATGAAGGGCCGTCATGTAACGTTGTGATGTATCCTTTTTTAACCAATGTTGTTCTCATTTGCATATTTTCCAACATTCAACTCCTGCACATTTCTTTTTGTTACTATTGTGTGCTTGAGTCGGGAAAGCATGTACCCTCCCCCCATTTGATTTAGATCCTTCGTGTTCTTGGGTATCCATACTTATGACAACTTTTTTAAAAAAATGCAGATATGGGAAATTTTTTTTTTTTTTTTTTTTTTTTTTTTTGAGGTTTTTAAGATTTATTCAGTACATTTTAAGAAAATACTTTAAAATATTAAGAAGAGAAAAAAAATTATTATTACTAAAATGGGTAAAAATTCACAAAAAATTACATAAACGGGCCCATTTTGTACAAAAAGTTTATGAACAAATTTTTAAAATTTGATGTGTTGCTCTGTTATTCATTTTTGTATTGACCTTTAGAATAAAATTTTTAAACAAAAATAGCACTTTATCTTAGATTTATTTGAAATTGCTTAAGGTATCCGACTACGTTCGGAACCGTGATTTTGCAAAATATAAATGGATAATATTTATGACTTTTAGTTTCACTTAGATTAGAAAACGTATATAATATTGTTTAAAGAATATTACAACAATAAAAAATTATTTAAGTACAATATTTTAACAAAAACTGAACATAGAATGACCAATTTTCAAAATATTCTCCTTTTGCGAAAATTGCTTCTATTACAATAATATTTTGCCTGTCTATAGCTCAGAGTGAGTGTGGATATTAACGTCGCACTGTTCAGCTACACAAGGACTTTTGGCGACGGACCACGTAATTTTAAGCCATAGTCAAGTGACGTGGACTACACCTGAGCCGGCACCCCCTCTCCTAACTACCACATCAACGAGAGGACGTTTCAGCTCTCGACAGATTTAGCGTGCTTCGCTGCCGTACACGACGGGTCTTTAGTGGTACTAGGTTCGAACTCGTGACAAAGTCTGCCACGATCCAATACCTATACCACTCGGCTACCACGACCACGTCTATAGCTCAGATCTCTACAGAGGCTGAACTAGAATTTTTGAAATATTTAACTTAGAGGTGGATTTATCCCTATTTTATACTACAACACAGAGGGTAGAAATTTTAAGAGAAAAACGCAAATAACTATTTCAATGGGTAATAACTCTGAAAATAATGTGAAGTTTTCAAAACTCCTAGTTCAGACTCTCTGGAGAAGTCTTTACTTTATATTAGCACACACACAAAATATTAATATTATAGAAGCATTTTTTATAAAAAGAAATTGTTTTGAAAAAAAGGTTATTCTAATTTAATTTTTTGCCAAAATATTGTATTTAAATAATTTTTTTTGTCATAATGTCCTTAAAATAATTTTATACATGTAATCTAATCTTAGTGACATTAAATATCATAAAAATTATCAATGGATGCGTTTTTTTAAAATCACTGTTCCAAACGTAGTCGGATACCTTAAAAAAACAGCGATTATATTTCCATAAGGGACTGTAAATTTTGTAATAAAACAGTGATTGATAAATCTCAAGGTTAAAACACTTCTACCGTTATACAAAACACACACACAAAATTTAAGTTAATTATTTTCAAAACTTTTTGAGCAATCTTTGTCCCCGTTTGAGCAACAAAACAAAAAACACACACACACACACACACATTTCTAGTAAAATGCATTTTAAAGTATGACATCTTGCTTAAAGAAATGGCATCTACTTTTACTAAAACACTTTTAGTTTTTGTTCTAGAGAATAGAGAAAATATTAAGCTTGGTATTTTTATAAAGCTAATAAAATGGCGTATAAAATAAAATCATAAAAAAATTGGCAATTTTTGGCAAAATTCCCAATTTTAGGGTAGTCGCATACCTTAAATGAAAATAGGTATTCATATCACATGGGCTAAAAATTTCCAGATAACGAAATTTCTGATCCATTTTAATGTAACCCTGTCTCTTTATTACGACTATCGATTCAAAAACTATACGATTTATACAGTGGCATAGAGAGGAAAATTGATGATTTTTTTAAAAAAAATATATTAATTAAAAAAAATGAGTGGTTGGAGAAGAAATTTGCAGTGAAATAGATTTATAAAATAGAGTTTTATTCTCCCATTCAAAACAGAGCTCCATAAAAGCTGCTGCCTGTAAGATTGTTCAAGTTACCAGACATTCAAAAATTTTTATTTATTTGAGAGACTGATAATTATAATTAAAAGGTTTTAAGAGTGACGCAAGTTTACCAAATTTAAAATAAATGATAGAAGTAAACTATTTAACTACTACTTTGACTGCAGGAGCTTTCTTTTAAAAAGAATTATTCTTTTTTTCAACAATAATAAAGCACATGGACAAACAAAATGCACTTGATTTAAAAGTGCGCGTAAAAATTTATTTTTGAAAATCTTTTTGAAGAATCTTAATACTTCAACATCTTTAGCTGGCTATCAAATCTTAAATTGTCAAAAGTTCTCCATTAATTTTGAATTAATGGAGAACACGTGGTTGCATTTATCATGTGACCGTAATGAATTTCTAAAATATAAATTAAGCAAAGTTTCAACCCTTAAGTTATTTTTTTAACGATACAAGTTATATATATATATATATAATATATTTTAAGTCAATTCTTACTTTAGTTAGAAAAACGTACTGGCGCCATCTGTTGCAGCCAGTTGTAACTTCGACAGAAATAACACAGAATAAATAAAAAAATTTAATTTAATTAATGAATTAATATTTGAAAAAACTGTATTAACATCGTGTCATCCATTATAAGTTTAAAAAATGTATTTGAACAGGAATGGATGAATGTAAAGTGTTTTATTAACGTGATTGAAAACTTGAACAAGATATATAGTATATATATAGGGAGAGAGTGAACTCATAGTAGGAAATGAAAAAAAAATAAACACTCACTAAAATAATAAGTGATATTAAAAGGTGTTTTATTTCGGAGTTCAATACATTTAAGCGAAACGTGAAGTTGGGGAAAATTTCGTAATAAGCCGTTCCATTTTTAGTGGGTTCCTCTTTATGTTAATGAAGATAAAAGATGTACTAAAAGTTGAATAACCTTAAATATTTTCTTAAAAGATTTACGCGTTGAATAGTAAAACATTAAGATTCAAGTGTCTTATTTAAAAAAATTTTTTTCCCCTTAAATTCCCGTTTTGCGTGTCAGTCTCAAACGACATCTTGAAGAAACGACTACGTGCTTATAATTTAATGAGCTGTTGTCACACATTTCGAAGATAAGTGAGTTTTTATTTTGGGTGAATTTTAACGTCTTGTAATATACACGGGGCTTTAAAACTTCGAGACTTTTCTACTTTTAACATATTTTATCCAGTAAAATTAGTCAGATTTTAATGAAATATGTTACATGCAAATAGATTTATGTAACACAAAAAACTAGTTCCCCGAGTTTTGGTTTATGCGCATTATCAAGTGCACCTATCACAAACGTAGAATAATCTAAAGAAGAAACAAACAAAAATAAATAGATAGTTACACAGCTTTTAAAACTAAATTCTAGTCGCCCAACCGGTATAGTGGTTAGCGACGCTGACAGCGGTGCCGTAGGGACTGGGTTCGAATCCCGGAGAAGACATGGATGTTTGTAAATGTATAGTGCCTTTGCGGCATCAGGGTACTGTAAATAGCCGTCGAGCTGCGAGTCCTCTCGTGTGGTTGGTGGAAGGGGAAGAGAGGTGGGTGACTTCTGACCACCCCCAGAGTGTTCTCCCTCTAAATTGGGGTGGAACTGAGCTAAATCGTACTGTCACCTGTATGGTGCTCAAAGCTACAGTTAACGACGGATGTCATTTAGCCCTTTACCATGATTAATTTCGTGGGCCTTGATCTGGCCTTTGCCAATCAGGTGGTATTAGTAACAACAACACATAACAAGCTGGAAACGTGACAATTTAAGAATCCATGTTGCAATATGTCTAACTAGTCCAGCCACTTATCTTTCCAAGAGCATACCACATATGCTCCAAAAACTGGCGAGCGTTATCATTCCAAAATTATGATCACTAAACAACGTCAAAAAGACTTAACAGAGAAAACAGGGCTCCAGAAATTCATCTTTGTATCTCACAGAGCCTCCGTCAAAAAGAAACAAATGTGTGCACTCGTCCTGTTTGTGACAGATCTATTCGCGTACCTCCTTTTAATCCTCTTGGGAAATCTTTGGGCTTTCATTCGAGTTTATTCACAACCAACCCTTCTGAAGAAGAAACCGTGATATTCAAATTAAGTCTACTATATACATAGTCAAGGTTTTCTAGTTAGCAATGATGAGAAGGAGAAAGAGAAAGTCACACATAAGTCAGGTGAGATTGCTTCTAACAGGTATCACTCACATTTATACAATATTTCAAATATTAAATAGATGAAAGAATTAAAGTGACGATTGGTTACTAAAGTTAAATTAACGTTAAGTTAATTGGGATAATAGAATTGATCCTATAAAATAAAGAGGTCGATATTTGTAGTCTACTTATATACACTGCTGGCCACTGTAAATGCAACACCAAGAAAGACAAGAGTTAGCACAAGAAAATTTATTTTGTAGATAACATGTTGACCAAGTATCACATGATTAAATTTATAGACTTCTGTGAAGTGGGTTCCTGCCAGAATCAGTAGCCAGAGTAGCCGCCATTGTTGAATATCGCCGCTGCCACACGCCTTGGCATTGATTCAAAGAGACTTTGGATGTGTTCTTGGGGGTACAAGAGACAAAGCAGCTTCCACACGTTGCCAAAGTTGATCTGGTGTGGCAGCTCGGGGTGCAATCTGGGTCAATCGTTGAGCAACCATGGACCACATGTTTTCTATCGGTGAAAGATTCGGAGAGAGACCCGGCTAGGGAAGCAATTCAATCTGGTGATTGACGAAGAACCTTTGGACAATGCGTGCCACGTGTGGTCGCGCATTATCCTGTTGAAATATGGCTGTGGCCAAGCCCTGAAGGTAAGGAAGGTCAACTGGCTTCAGCACCTAGGACATGTAGCGCTGGATGTTTAAAGTACCGGCAATGCGTACTAGAGGAGTGCGAGAGTGACATGCAATACCGTCCCATAACACAATACCCGGTGCAGGACCAGTGTGGAGGTGCATAACGCAGCTGTTCAGCATCCTCTCTCCACGGTGTCTCTAGACTCGAATCCGACCATCGTGGTGTTGCAGACAGATGCGAGACTCGTCAGTAAAGACAACTTCATTCCATTCTACCGCCCACATCCTTCTTTCATCGCACCATTGGTGGTGGAGACGTCTGTGGTTCTGTGTCAAGGGTAGACCAAGCAATGGACTTCTTGCGGACAGACCACTCTACTGTAAACGGCGTCGAATGGTACATGCAGACACTGAATGATGCGTTACAGACTCAATGTGCTGAGCTATGGTTCGTGATGTGACTGAGCGATCCATCCCTGCCATGCGCACAATTTTCCTGTCCTCGCGTGAAGTGGTGTACTGAGGTGGATGCGATCGACCACGTCGGTCCATCGTACCCTCCTGCATCCAACGGTCACATATCCGCATTACAGTTGTTTGGTTTCGTCTTACACGACTACCGATTTACCTTAAAGATAATCCACAATCTCGGTAGGCCACTATCCTTCCTCTGTCGAACTCGGATACTTGATCAAAAGCTGATCGCTGTTTTCTACGAGACATAACTAATCGTTTTTTGAAAAAACCGCAAGAAAAACACAATTGCCGAACTATAAATCGTCGAAATCTCCAAGCCTTAAATAGCGCTTTGAGGTGGCGCACCAGGCCCGCGTGATGTGTGTCTGCGCTGAAATTCTAATCATTTGCATATCTCACCTCCGCTAATGCATGTTGTAAATTTCATGTTATTTGCATGCTTCCTTCAGGGTGTTGCATTTACGGTGGCCAGCAGTGTAATTCGTGCATCTTGTTGTTGTTCCACGTATATTGCTTACATTGAGACGTTCTCTTCCTGTTGAAATTAATTGAATCAGTGTTACTATTTTGTGAGATCAATAAATAGATTTTTCTGATTATGGCTAGTGTTTCTTCGCTTCCATCCACATTTCAAGACTGGCAAAAGAAAGGGACGATTTCCTCACATGTTGAACACCCATCATCTTACTTTTATATATATATTTGGTATCATCTTATTTATTTATTTGTACAAAATTACATTTCCGGAGTTTCTCCTTTTTGAAAGTTATCACGTGCGAAAATAGTTAATTCATTATTACATCATTCTCAGCACAGTTCTTTTTTTTTAAAAAAAAACTGTTAATTCTAAAATTTAATATTGAATTAATACGCGCACGAAGTTAAGTATTAATCGAGGTATAAAATAGCTTTCAAATTTATAACTTAGTACGTTTGTGAATGCTACATAATAAACCAAAATAAAAATAATAATATTTTTTTTCCTTTAAAAAAAGTACAATGAAATACGTTTATAGCGAAAACGCTTAAGACGAAATATCGGTTAACACGAAATAATACAACTGTCCCGACAAACTGTTATGTATTTCCATGCATTCTTTTGTCTTAACATGAAAAGATTTCCCTTCTGGGAATGAACAAAATACAGAAAACCCCAGCCGCGCAGGTTCCTCATCGGAAGAGAATTCGTTGTAGTAGATGATAATAATGAGTGTGAGGCACCAAGTATCACAAAGACATTTTGGAGTTAATTCGAAGCTCAAATAATATGATTGATGCAGATTCTCTCAACGGAAATGAAATGAATAATTTAGCTTCTGATCCCACATCATCCAAAATGAGGAACATCATATAGAAGCACATTCTAACGGAGAAAAGAATAAAAAAAATGGACGACATCAAACAATTTCTTGTCTATTAGACGCTACAAAAAGAGAAATCCAAAGAAAAATATCGAATTATTTTATATCATATTTTATTAAATTCTTGTAAATGTTTATGTTTTATTAAACATATGCCTATATATATATCTATGCAAATAAAATGTACTCAAACTTAATTTTGTGGATTGATTAAATATTAACGTCGCACTGTTCAGCTGCACGAGGGCTTTTGGCGACGGACCACGTAATTTTGAACCATGGTCAAGTGACGTGGACGACACCTGAGCTGGCACCCCCATCTCCTAACTACCACACCACATCAACGGGAGGACGTTTCAGCCTCGACAGATTTAACGTGCATCGCTTTCACGACGGGTCTTTAGTGGTACTGGACTCGAACTCGTGACAAAGGCAAGCCACGGTCCCATACCTATACCCACTGGCTACCGGGCCACTTAATTTTTTTGGAATTGTTTTTTTTTTTTTTAACACGAAAAATATTTCAGTCCCCTCAATTTCGTGTTAGGCGGTTTTCACTGCATGTTAGATTTTTCGATAACATGTTTAGTGGCTGTACTATTTTTTTTTTCTTTTTGGTTAATTGTAGAGATGTTAAACGAATAATAGGTAATAAAATAAATAGGCTAAAATGTAATAAAAATCAAGAAGTAGTATAAATTGTACAAAATTTCAACTAGCTATTGAAACGTTTTCTTTAAAATAGAACAAATTAAATTTTCTTAAATGAAAAAACGAAATACAAAAACAATCCTAAGACTAAATTTTAATAGAGCAAGAACTCACTTGCGAGAAAACTCTTCTCGATGGTACTAACTAGTACTAACAGCAATGCAGTTAAACTTAAGGTATCCGACTACGTTCGGAACCGTGATTTTGCAAAAGCGCATAAATGGATAATTTTCATCATATTTAGTGTCATTTGGATTAGAATACATGTATAAAATTGTTTTAAGGACATTTTGACAAAAAAAAATTATTTAAATACAATATTTTGGCAAAAAATTAACTTAAAATAATCTTTTTTCAAAATGTTTCCTTTTGTGAAAAATGTTTCTTTTATAATAATGTTTCGCCTGTATATAACTCAGACCTCTCTACAGAGGCTCAACTAGAATTTTTGAAATATATAACTCAGAAGTGGGTTTATCCATATTTTACGACAACAGAGAGGAGCAATTTTAAGGAAAAAACACCGATAATTATTCCAATTAGTGGTAACTCTGAAAATAATGTGATTTTTTCAAAAATTCTTGTTGAGCCTCTGTAAAGAGGTCTGAGCTATGTACAGGCAAAACATTACAATAATTGTAGCATTTTTCACAAAAGGAGAACATTTTTGAGAAAAGATTATTCTAAGTTAATTTTTTACCAAAATATTGTATTTAAATAATTTTTTTTTTTGTCAAAATGTCCTTAAAACAATTTTATACATGTATTCTTATCCAAGTGACACTAAACATCATGAAAATTATCCATTTATCTTGTAAATAAATGTTCCGAACGTAGTCGATACTTAAAGAATTTTTTCTAACTTTAAAAATTTGATTAACTCGTAAAACTTATTTGTTATAGATATCTTATTAATTTAATACAGCAGAGAATGAGACACGTTTTATAAATTTTTTTTTTGAGATATGATAAAAAGAAAAGAAGGAATGCAAACTATGCAATTTCATTTGTTTGTATACGTTTCATATCAATATCTCATTAAAAACAAAGGATATACGGAGGAGGAAGTAGTAAAGAGTGAGAAGAGTCATAGAATCAATTTCGTATTCGAAACACAATTGAACACTGTGATTAAAAAAAAAATTCAATTTTATCACAGAATAGAATGTGATAAAATCGCATATGCTTTCCAATGATACTGATATGATAAGAGAGAATTGGAGTGGTTGCGTTTTTCGGATAAGACACATCAGAATATGTATCCGAGTTGATTTATCAGAGTATAAAACTGAACAATTCATTTAAGTACTGAATTTGAAACAACTTTGGGGAAAAAAATATTTCTATTACCTTTAAGAGCCGTACAACAACACTGTTATCTTAAAAGTATTAGGCTCTCTAATTGTGTATTATATTTGAGAAGCTTTAAGACTTTCAAGTCTTCCGAATCATAAAAAAGACGAGCAGCTACAATTACTATGGACCAGTGAAATGCCATTGGACTAGAACGGGATCAGAAAAAAGTAATATTTTTTTTTCTATTTGATCTCCCAATGTAAATGAAATAATCTACCACTGAACAAACCGACATCAACGTCACTTTAGAAGTTCGATTAATTAAGTTTCTGTAGCAATTTAGCTAATTTTTGCTGAGATAAATGATGATTTAAAACTATCAATAACTATTCTAAAAGATTTAAAAATCACATTATAAAACATAAGGCTTTTTTTTAAATCAAATCATTTCGCTATGTCACTCAACGATGAGAAAGGATTGATCGTCACGTGGCAAATAAAAGACTTCAGCTATTGCTTACAAAAGGAAACTGAACCCCTAAAAAGTCGTTCTTTTGTGGTTGACAATGGTGCTGAAAGCAAATGGCACTTGGTTTTGTATCCCAGAGGAGTAGAGGGTGATGATTTTATAGGCTTTTACCTCTGCAGAGACGCATACGACAACGAATTATGGCCAATCTCTATCAGCTGTGAATTGTCAATAATTACTGTTGATGGTATTCCAACACGACGTACGTCAATCGAAAACTATTCTTATATAAATAGATATGGAGCAAGAAATTTTGTCTCTCGTACAAATGTTTTCCAGTTAAACAGGAGAGTTCTTTTGCCGGAAGATACTTTCACAGTTAGGTGCCGTATCTGGAGCAATGATTCTCTTCCAATATCAAATGGAGTATGTTTCCTCTACACTCGGATTGCAGTTGAAAAGGGCACTTTCGATTGGCACATAAGATCTTTCAGTTTACTTCGAATATGCGATGATCAGGTGGTTTCAATCGAGTCCTCAAAAGATTACCCATCGATGAGTTTGAGGTTGTTTTTGGAAAGCGGCTTAGTTCACATCGACATAAGACAGACGAATGCGAGACGACCTAGTTATGTGAGATTTAAAATACACTTAATGCACATCAGCAAAACATGGTTTAATACTTTTGAAAGTGAACATTGGTTTGAAGAAAAAAATGATATGCAAGTATGGAAGTTTCCTATTTTATAGAAGAAAAAAATTAAAAGCAAAACGTTGCGCGTATCTTCCAGATGACACGTTAACCTTGAAATGTCAATATGCTCTTTCTGTAGGAGCAGACTGCAATGAAATTTCTTTGAACTTTGAACAAGAGCATCCATTAGCTCACCGTGAGCAAGAACACCCATTAACTCAGCAGAAGCAAGAACACAAAGCAGCACAAAAGGAGCCAGAACACCCAACAGTTCAACGTGAACAGGAATACCCAACAGTTCAACTTGAACAAGAACACCCAACAGTTCAACTTGAACAAGAACACCCAACAGTTACTCAACGTGAACAAGAACACCCAACAGTTCAACTTGAACAAGAACACCCAACAGTTCAACTTGAACAAAAACCCAACAGTTCAGCGTGATCAAGAACACCCATCTACTCAAGTGGAGCAAGAACATTCATCTACTCTGGTGAAGCAAGAACATCCATCAGCTCAGTGGGTCATAGAACACCCAACAATTCAGCATAATCAAGAACACCCATCACCTCAGAGGCAAGAACACCCATCACCTCAGAAGCAAGAACACCTATCAGCTTCGTGTGAGCAAGATCACAAATCAGCTCAGAAGCATGAACATTTATCAGCTCAGAAGCAAGAACTCTATCAGCTCAGAGAAGAACACCCATCAGCTTGGTGTGAGAAAGATCACCCATCAGCTCAGAAGCAAGAACACTCATCAGCTCAGAAGCAAGAGCACACATCAGCTAAGAAGCAAGAACACCCATCAGTTCAGAAACAAGAATACCCATCAGCTCAGAAACAAGAACACCCATCAGCTCAGAAGCAAGATCACCCATCAGCTTGGTGTGAGCAAGATCACCCATCAATTCAGAAGCAAGAACACCATCAGCTTGGTGTGAGCAAGATCACCCATCAGTTCAGAAGCAAGAACACGCACCAGCTGAGAAGCAAGAACACCCATTATCTCAGAAGCAAGAACACTTATCAGCTCAGAAGCAAGATCACCCATCAGCTGAGAAGCAAGAACTCCTATCAGCTTGGTGTGAGAAAGATCACCCATCAGCTCAGAAGCAAGAACACTCATCAGCTTGGTGTGAGCAAGATCACCCATCAGTTCAGAAGCAAGAACACCCATCAGCTGGTGTGAGCAAGATCACCCATCAGTTCAGATGCAAGAACGCACAGCTGAGAAGCAAGACACACATTATCTAGAATCAAGAACACTTATCAGCTCAGAAGCAAGATCACCCATCAGCTGAGAAGCAAGAACACCCATCAGCTTGGTGTGAGCAAGATCACCCATCAGTTCAGAAGCAAGAACACCCATCAGCTTGGTGTGAGCAAGATCACCCATCAGTTCAGAAGCAAGAACACCCATCAGCTGAGAAGCAAGAACACCCATCAGTTCAAAAACAAGAACACCCATCAGCTTGGTGGAGCAAGATCACCCATCACTTCAGAAGCAAGAACACCCATCAGCTTGGTGTGAGCAAGATCACCCATTAGTTCAGAAGCAAGAACACGCATCAGCTCAGAAGCAAGAACACCCATCAGCTCAGAAGCAAGAACACCCATCAGCTCAGAAGCAAGATCACCCATCAGGGTGCGAGCAAGATCACCCATCACTCAGAAGCTAGAACCCTATCAGCTTGGTGTGAGAAAGACACCCATCAGCTAGAAGCAAAAACACTCATCAGCTCAGAAGCAAGATCACCCATCAGCTTGAGAAGCAAGAACACCCATCAGCTGTAGAAGCAAGAACACCCATCAGTTCAGAACAAGAACACCCATCAGCTCAGAAGCAAGATCACCCATCAGTTCAGAAGCAAGAACACCCATCAGCTGAGAAGCAAGAACACCCATTATCTCAGAAGCAAGAACACTTATCAACTCAGAAGCAAGATCACCCATTAGCTTGGCGCGAGCAAGATCATCCATCAGCTCAGAAGCAAGAACACCCATCAGCTTGGTGTGAGAAAGATCACCCATCAGCTCAGAAGCAAGAACACCCATCAGCTTGTGGAGCAAGATCACCCATCAGTTCAGAAGCAAGAACACGCATCAGCTTAGTGAGCAAGATCACCCTTCAGTTCAGAAGCAAGAACACCCATCAGCTTGGTGTGAGCAAGATCACCCATTCACTTCAGAAGCAAGAACACCCATCAGCTTGGTGTGAGCAAGATCACCCATTAGTTCAGAAGCAAGAACACGCATCAGCTGAGAAGCAAGAACACCCATTATCTCAGAAGCAAGAACACTTATCAGCTCAGAAGCAAGATCACCCATCAGCTTGAAGCAAGAACACCCATCAGCTCAGAAACAAGAACACCCATCAGTTCAGAAACAAGAACACCCATCAGCTGAGAAACAAGAACACCCATCAGCTCAGAAGCAAGATCACCCATCAGCTCAGAAGCAAGAACACCCATCAGCGTGTAGAGAAGATCAACTTTAGTTCAAAGCAAGAACACCCATCAGTTTGGTTTGAGAAGATCCCCATTAGTTGAAGCAAGAAACGCATCTCTAAAGCTAAAGAACACCCATTATCTCAGACAGAACACTTATCAGCTCAGAAGCAAGATCATATCAGCTCTGAAGAAGAACTCCTATAGCTTGGTGTGAGCAAGATCACAAACCATCAGTTCAGAACAGAACACCCATAAGGTTGAAGCAAAAAGCATCATGAAACAAAACAACCTTTTCAAAAGAAAACACATTACAGCTAGAGATTTTAAATACCCCTCATTTTTGAGCAAGAACACCCATCAGCTCAGGTGGAGTCAGAACGTCTACCAGCTCCGTGGGAGCAACAACACCCATCAGTTCAGTGGGTGCCAGAATATCCATTAGCTGAGCTTAAGCCGGAAGAACTATCAACTCAACCTAAAAGCCAAAAATCTCAAGGGGAGCAGGAACAACAAACAGAAGGGTCAAAACAATTGACATCTAAAGGTCGAACTGTTCCTGATAGACATTTTCCGCCTCAGTTGAACATCTCTGAAACCAGCATGCTCTATGAAGAACTCATTCTTCCACGAGTGGACAGAATTCCCGCGCCGCGTAACGAATGGAAGAGAGTGGGAAGGTATCCAGGAAATGTCCATTTACATGAAATATCTCAATCGCATATGCTTGGTGTGCAGGACTTATACAAAGACAGTACATCTGATGTTATTTTAAAAATAGGCAATCAATCTTTTCCGGTACATAAAGCCGTTTTGAGTTCCAAATCTCCAGTTTTCAGATCCATGTTCGCAAATGAAATAATGCTGCAAAGGACCAACATCCTCATAGAAGTGTCCGGTATTGATTCCGATACTTTGCATAGATTGTTACTGTACATATACACAGACACTGTGAATGTAATGCCGGATTGGCGAGACGTCGAAGAACTTTATGCAGCTTCTATAAAGTACGAAATCCCGCCTCTAAAGAAGAAGTGTTCCGAGCTTTTAAAAAGCGTGCTCCATCCAGCCAATGTGTGCGACATCTTGGTTTTGGCAGACATGTATCAGGACGTCGAACTCAAATTGGAAGTGGTAAAATATATCTTGATGAATGATCTCAGCATTATTGGTTCCGCAACATGGAATAAGTTCGAGAGATACAACCCAGCTTTAGCGCTGGAAACGCTGAGAATTGTGTATTTGAAAAAATCTCAGCCAGGGTAAATAAATTGAGTGACGGTAAGCATTTTGCAAAACAATTATAGGGTATTTCATCAAGAATTTGTTCATAATTAGAGTCAATAGCCTTATGTTCCATAAATATGGCTTTGGAAAGTGATAAAAAATTATGTTCCAGCTAATGTCATTCTTATTTTTGATGTAGAAGACCTGAAAAAAAAATATTTTGATACCGGATTGTAATATATTTTAATAATTAATTCAATGATTATACATTTCTGCTTGCCAATTTATTACACATCATAATTAAAATGATAATAATAATGTTTTAATAATAGAGCAGGAATCTCTCATTTGGGGTGTAACTAAATATATGTCTATCATAATTATTCAACACACCAAACGGAATTAAAAATTCTAGATTTTATTACAGATATTTTATCTTATATGAAATATCTAAATATAAATAAAGTTTAAGACTAAGAATTAGTCTTAAGAATTTTCAACATTTACAGGAAATTATACACCAATGATTAATATGACAATATTTTTTTTCTGATCAAGGGTTATTCTCGTTTAAGGGGATGGTGGACATTAACAATGTGAAATTTTGGTCAAATTTGCGATTTTGATTTTATATTCTAATAATGTGCCTTATAATTCATAGAATAACTATGTCAAAGAATTTTGTCATTTTGATCAATAATTACTGAGTTATTTTTTATATTTTGCACAAATAAATGTTTAAAATGTACTTTTCTTAGTTCGTAAATTTTCCCTTTTCAATATTACATAAAATGCTCCTTGAGTTTCTGATTACATCCTATCTTATATTTTCGCAACTTATGAAAGATGATATAATGCACAAATTTGTGCATTTGTGAAATATTTCATATAATATAGCAAATTTGTCTTTTTTTTTTTTTTTAAAATATTTTTTTTTATTTTTTTAAAAAAATAAAACAAATATTTTTTTTTTTTTTTTTTTCATCACATTTTATTCTTTATTTAAAAATCCATACACAGATATGTTTTCTTGTAGTTCATCTATATATAAAGCATAAAATATGAACATATCTTAAAAACTAATGCGCAAGGAGTATTTTTTAAAACTAGTTTAATAATATAATTTTTTTTTTAAAAAAAATCAGTTTATAATAGTTTTTTTTAAAAAAAATATAATTAAATTGTGAAATATAAGAATCATTTACTATATTGATTCAACTTTCGGTGAATTAAGCTAAAAATTTAAAAAATTAGTTTTAATGATCCACCGTTCCCTTAAGCAAAAATTAATATTTAGGAATTTTGACGAATTTGATTATTCTCTTTTACTCTACGAAAAAATTTTATATATTCTATCAGTTTTTCCATTTAATGCATTCTCGACAGGTATCCATGAATATATTAACACTTTTTTTTTGTATTACTTATATAAAAGATATAACGTTCTAAGTGTGAAATTCTTATCATGATATGAATATATAAGAGATATAAAAAAAAACTAAATGTTCAATTATTTTTCTCAAGAAAAATTCATTTTTTATTGAATGAAATCTATGTATTCATATGAACGCAAATAAATAATGTTGTTACTTTGATTGGGGTTCGAGAATTTTATGCAATTTAATCGCAAAGAACAAGAAAGTTCTTGTAAGAGCGATGAGAATTTATTGTTGAAAAACAGGATTCAGCAGCAATATTCGCAGAATAAATCTCAGAAGATCTTCACAGCTTCAACAGCACTCAGACACAATTATCAGTATCTAAAATCCACATATATAAAAGATTATTGACAAGCACCGCTCGTCCAATTCGATAGCCGAGCTAATCGCTAGTCTTCACTGTCAAAGCAAGACTACTAATCGCTAGTCAAAACCAGACGAACTGACCTTCGGCGAGCACCTCTCTATTTATATCCCTCGTGGATCTTTCGAGAAAGGTCCGCTTGCGCCATAAATCGTGAAATTAGTTTCTCCACTAATTTTCAGAAGAATCCACACAAAGGGTCCCAAACTCGCCAAAAATGGTCACCAACATGATCACCAAGTCACCAAAATGGTCCCCAAAGTCACCAAATTGGTCACCAAAAGTGATACCAACTTGGTTCTATCACCAAGAGTTTGCCAAGTTCTTATTGAATCACCATTATAACGTAAGGGACGGCGTTGCTTTTGAACATTACAATGTTAACATAAATTAAATAGAACATAGAGTAATATAAATGCATTACACATCCAAATACAGATTATTTACACTATTTTACACAAAATTCGTAACAATATAAATAGCAAAATGCATACATTCAGAAGTAAATAAGAGTGATATGAAAAAACTATCAGTCAATTAACCTGATATTTATTCCAGATTAGGCAAAAAATTCCAGATTAGACAGACTCGTGAATCGTAAGTTTGAATCCTGGTTCCACTAAAAACCCACCGTGTAGATGATGCACGTTAAATCTGCAGAGGCTCACTTTGACATAAATTGAATGTTTAAAGAGTGTGGTGCCAATTCAAGTGTTGTTCTCGTCACTTGACTGAGGTTACACATTACGAGATCCGTTGCCAATAGCTTTTATGAATGACTTTAATAAAATAATGAAGCACGTCTCTTCTGAGTACAAATAAATCTTCTCTTTTAAACTTTAATTAGTCTTATTATTTTGATCCCCAACTTAATTTCAAATACTTTTCGGTACTTCTCTGTTTCGCCGGCTCAAGCGATAAAGTCGCCAAAAATGGTACAACTCACCCCAAACGGAATATTCTTGCTGGTAACCTTTTACAACCACATTTTTAAAACAAGTAGCTTCTTCAGCGACGTCTTTTTCATAATTCATCGAAAATAGATGGAAAACCAATGAGAACTAACATTTATAATATTTTTTTATGTATATTACATTGTGTGTTGTCGTTAACAACGTCAACTTGGCGAGATTTGCACAGGTGAAACGGCTACCTAATTTTCTTTCTTGTAAAACTATTTCCGTAAAATCCGGCGAATAACGCGTACCCTCTTTTTTTTTACGAAGAATGCTGAAATATACGTGTGCAAAGCTCTTATGTTTCGAAGACATTTATTCGAGGTATTATTCCAAGCTTTAGCAAAAAAATAGTACACACTTCTAGAGCTACGAGATCCTTAAAATTCATGAGAAGTATCAGTTGTTTTAAATAAACAGTATTTTTTCGATCGATGTAGAAGTTTAAGTATGCTTATTTCTTGTTATTTTTTTAAAGTTCTCATTTTTATACCCGGCGCATAACGCGCATCCGTAACTTTCGATCTTACTTTTTGAGTTAAAAGTGCGCGTCATTCGCCGGATTTTTATGGTAATTATATAGTATTTAAAGTAATCCCCATGTAGAAGAAATGGTAGATTTGTTTATTCACATGAATGCTTTATAATAAACTTTTCCATGTAGGTATATTGAAATAGTTAAAATCAGATTTATTTTAATGTTTTCAACTCACTTAGAAAGATCAATATTACAAAATTTTTTAGAAAAGCTGATTCGACAGTACACGTTTTTAAAAACGGGTTAGCAGTCTTGGAACGGTTTCGATTTCGATATCACCGCATTCAGGATTTCCTGAATAAGTTAAGTGAAAGATAATGATTGCTTATTTACTTTAGAAATCAGTCTCCATTATCAGATGGGTAACACAAAAAAAAATTTTTTTTTAAATTAAAAAAAAAAAAAATTTTTTTGGTTTTTTAATAAAAAAAAAAAAAAAAAAATAGCTTTCGTTATTTTAATCGTGATGAAATAAAATTTATTGCGCTGCGAAAAGGGGGAAATCTATAACACATTTCAAAAGATGTATTTTTAAAAAAAACTTTAAGGATAGTCATAGAAAAACATTAAAAGAATCCTTAGTTAACTTTTAAAAAATTATTTACAAAACTTTCTTCAATGTTTTCAAAAAACTGTGAGCTCTGACAGCTGACTCTTTTACAAAGGCCTTAAATGTAAAATTTTACAATCAAAGTGCATAAAGTTTTAGAAAAAAAAAACTTTCATTAAAATATTTTTAAAGGGAAAAATTAATTAATAAAAAATTGCTTTTTTTTACAAACAAATAAAACTTTAAATTCATTTTCCAGCAAAGACTGCATACTTTTGATTAAAATATTATTATATTGTTATTATTTTTATATTATATTATAAAATATTATTATATTGTGTTATTATTATTATATTATATTATAAAATATTATTATATTGTGTTATTATTATTATATTATAGTATAAAATATTATTATATTGTGTTATTATTATTATGTTATAGTATAAAATATTATTATATTGTGTTATTATTATTATATTATA
>BMAV01009367.1:50343-64467 GCA_019973955.1 Trichonephila inaurata madagascariensis
ATTATATTGTGTTATTATTATTATATTATAGTATAAAATATTATTATGTTATTATTAATATTTTTTTACGTTTGATACCTATGTTTCCAAGCAAATTATTTACTAATTACTGTTTTGTGCATTCTTCTGCGAAATTGTTTTTATTTTGCACATGTAAGTTGGGTAAGGTTTTAGTCTCTATATCACTTTGAAAAAATATATATTTAACCTCATTCTGTTCTATTTTTCTTAAAATTTCAGCTTATTTTGGAACTTAATAAAAAGACTTGTCTGACGTGACGAAATAAAAGTTTATTACCGTTAAAAATGGTTGATTTATTTTTGAAATCTGATATCTTAAGGTATCCGACTACGTTAGGAACCGTGATTTTGCAAAAGCGTGTATATGGATAATAATTATGATATTTAGCGTCACTTAGATTAGAGACAATGTATATAAAATTGGGTCAAGAATAGTATTACATTAAAAAAATTTTCAAGTACAATATTTTGACAAAAAATGAACATAGAATGACACATTTTCAAAATATTCTTTTGCGAAAAATGCATCTATTATAATAATATTTTGCCGTTATTCAGCTCAGACCTTTGTACATACAGAGGCTCAACTAGAATTTTTGAAATGCATAACTTGGAAGTCGGTTTATCAATGTCTTACGAAAACAGAAGGGAGAAGTTTTAAGAAAATACGCTGATGATTATTTCAAATGGTTGTAACTCTGAAAATAATATGAATTTTTCAAAAATCATAGTTGAGCCTCTGTACAGAGGTCTGAGCTACATACAGGCAAAATATCAATACAATAGAAGCATTTTTTACAAAAGGAGAACATTTGGAAAAAAGGTTATTCTAAGTTAATTTTTTGCCAAAATATTGTTTTTAAATAATTTTTTTTGTCATAATGTCCTTAAAATTTTATACATGTATTCTAATGTAAGTGACACTAAATATCATGAAAATTATACATTTATGCGCTTTTTTAAAATCATGGTTCCGAACGTAGTCGGATACCTTGTTAAAAATTATGTGTGTGTTCGCTTGTTCACTGTTCACGTCTACTATCATCAAAAACGATTTTAATTTTCAAAATATTAAAAAAATGTACTAAAATTTCTTTTAATTTTATCGTAATATAAAACCAAAAATAAAATTTAAAAATTAAGTAGTTCCCTTTTTTTTTATGAATTTAAAAAGTGCCAAAAAAGTTTTCAAAGAGGTGACTGAAAATAGAGTCAAATTAATCAGAATTTAAAGACATTTTTACTTACATACCAGTTCTGTTATTTTTTTTTCTGCGTTATCGGCACATTTTGGCGCAATTTAGTTTTGAAATTTCAGTGAATTGTTATTGAATATTCACATAAAACATTTCTTTTTAGTTCCTTAATTATTTTTTTCACTCCCCCCGCATATTATTTTCATTACATTAACCCATTAAAGTTCAAGTTTCAATCTTTTTTCTTCAAAACATGAAAGTAAAATCCTCTGATCTAGGTTTTGATCAAAATCTCGCTAATTGAAAATAAAATTAATTTACTATGGAAAATTAAAAATTGAGAAATAAAATTAAAATTTTAGTTTAACAGAAAAATGTTTTAAAAGATTTAGAATTTAATATTGCGTTTTCGCAACGCTAGTCCTAAGTGGATTAAATCTATGGAAAAACTAGAAATGTTCTACATTAAATCTTTTCGCGAGCTCTTTAAAATCGTTCTAAATATTATGCATCTTGTTTCGGATCTATCCGCGATCCTTCAATTAATCCTCTTGGGAAATCTTTGGGCTATCCATTCGCGTTATTCACAACCAACCCTTCGGAAGAAGAAAATCGTGATATTCAAATTAACTTGCTATATATAGTCGAAGTTTTCTAGCTTGAATAGAGAGTAGGAGAGGAGATATACTCCAATCTATAGTGAGATTGTTACTGAAGGTATCTATTTGAATTATAATGATTAAAAAAAAAAGAACTTATTTAGAGGAAGTTTTAAAGTGATGATTGTTCACTGAGATTAAATTGATATTAGATTAAATCGGATTAAATCCTTTATAAGTAAGGATCAAGTTTTATAGTCTCCTAATCGTTCGTGTATTTCCGACGTTGTTCCACTTTCATGGTTAGCATCGAGACATTCTCTTACTATTATTAGTCGAAATTGTGTCTTTTCTTTGTGTGTGATAAATAAATAGATTAATTGGATCACGTCGAGTGTTTCTTCCCTACCTCCCACACATCTAGGTGCCCAAGAGAGAGGTGGCAACCTCTCACAATTTTAAGCTCAACGCCACAGTTATTTCAGTTAGTACATACATAAATGGGGAATACACCCAATGTTGCTAAAAAATTATTTTAACTTCTTTACCGTGTTCGTCCTTTTTTGTTTAAAGATAGTAAAATCCAATAAATTAATAAGAACACTTTTTTTTATTCATTAGACTCAACTTGTGATCTTTCACCTTTCATCATGACTCGTTAGTTTTAGATTCAAAAACTGAATACGGTTGGTTAACATAAAATACAAAATAGTAAATTATATAAATCCCTGAATAAAAAACTACGAATTTCATCTTAAAAATTAGAAATAAATATTTTTTAAAGTATAATATATATTCTAAACTTTTTTTTATAATTTCACTTATCATATTTTACTCTTTTTACTATATTTCTGCTTATTTGTTCACAATTCCTACTATTAACTCACACTCTCTATAGATTAATTTATTTTTCTTGGTGGAATTTTCAATCGTTAATAAAATACATTTTAAAGCGCTCAATTGAGCAGAAATTTTATATACGTGATTATTTTGGATGACAATACAATAATTTAACTATGATTAATAAAAACTAATTGATTAAGACTAATTATTCAAAGAATTACAAGTGCAGCCACGTTGGCATCATTTTTGGTGACTTAGCGATTCTTTTGACGACTTGTGTCAAAACTTAAAAAGGTTTTTTTTTCCTCACGTTTTAAAGCATTCAGTTGAACTGAAATTTTATATACACGATTTTTTTGGAGGACAATACGATATTAATATTAATATTTATATTTATATTAATTGTAACTATTTAATAAAAAGTAGCTAAAATAAATTTTTTCTTTGTTGAACTAAGTAGGAATTGACTTAAAGAAATTTTTTTTTATATATTACTTGTTATAAAACTGATTTTCTTTAACCTGCCTTGGCTCGTGCAGCCATTAGTTGGCGAAGAAGTGAACAGTTACTGTCCCAGCAAACAAACTAATCTTTTTTTTTTACTTAAAAGAATATATGTGTAACAATATTTCTGTTTTTTTTTTTTTTTTAATCTTTTTATATAAAAATGATATGGTTTTAAAATTTCATTTAAAAATTCCAAGTATACATCCACGTGTAATTTTTCACTATATATAATACACAATAAATAACAGCTGTGGTGTATTCTTGGATGTTTATAATTTACTTTGTGCAAATACTAAAATCACGTTGCAAGAATTTTGTGCAATAAATCTATTTATTAGCATATGTTACCAAAATTACAGCCTAATGTCTAGTTAGGCTGTATAGGGGCTGTGTTAGGCTCCAGTTTCGTTATAACAGCCGTCCAACTGTTATAACGAAAATAATGAAACCACCTCTCTTTCATTTCACAGTCCTCTTAAATTTCGCCTGCGCGCCTGGTTTTTCCGTGTTTTGTTCACTCTCAGAAGGAAAATCTTTTCGTGTTGAGCGATTTTCGTTTCGTGTTAAGAGAAAAAATGCATGAAATTACGTAGTAGCTTGGCGGGACCGTTGTATTATTTCGTGTTAACCGATATTTCGTCTTAAGCGTTTTCACGTTAAACGTATTTCACTGTATTTGTATTTTTATTTATTTCTGTTTGTCCATCTCATTCTTTAAAAAAAATTTTTTTTAGTGTTCCTTACAAATTTTTTTGAAAAAAATTGCATAAAATCATCAAATTTTTTTTTTTATTTTATTATCAAATACCAGGAAACGAAACAAAACACAAAATATGTGGTTTTTAAGTTGAATTTTAATTTTTTTACAGGCATAAAAGCATTCAGTTTTAATATAGTTTACTATCCCGAGTTATCTCGGGCAAATAGAGAATAGTTAAATATTAGTGTTTATATGATAATTTTTGAAACAAGGGACAACATAAAGTGATGCCTGGCATTCTGTACAATAGTATCTGGTCTCTTTTCTTACTGACTTCCCTCTGGAATCTCTTTTACGGGAGCTTAGCGTACACTGTCTCGTTGGATTTGATTTTTTTTTCAGTAGCAGAAATAACTTCCGAAAATGCCCTGAGGTTAACCTGAGTGGTGATGGACTAATGCTGGGTCTGCCTGATGTGGCAGAAAACTCGTCATGGTGATTTTCCATTTTCAGTTCCATTCTAAATTGTTTAGGTGATCGGGAACCTCCTGATTTACAGTACAAAATGTAGGCTACATACAGAAGCAACACTTTCACGTTTTTTAATGTCCACCTGTCCATAATCACTATCTGAAAAATCATCGACATTATTTTACTTTTTTTCAACGTAACTATCCTTCTTTATACATCACTAATCCTCAAGTCGACGTGTACTATACACTAGGAAAAACACATGACCAGTCCCGCCAAAAGATTCGCGAAACCAACAAAACTTTGCAAACTTCGAATCAAAACTGAATATTTCCTTTCATTTCCTTCCGGCCAAGAAAAACTGTGATAAAACCAATCGTACTGACAAATTCTGCTTCCCCCGAGATTTCTCGGGATAATAATTAACTGCAATATATACGAACCCGAGATAACTCGGGATAATCAGGCAAGCGGTTAAGTAGAGTGCATCCAAGTAGGAAGCACAAATGCATGATCCTTGAAGGTGCTACTGTATAAATGCTTGTGAAGAATGTATGAAGGTGCTAATGATACAATAGTAATAGCACATGCACAGTAGCTCACACAGGAATTTTTCAAGGTTTCGGGGTTGAAAGTTCACCATTCTTGTATCATGCTATTTTTGATTTTGTCGATTTTCAGGAACAAAACACAGTGAAAAACTAATTATTGAATAAATAATTAGCATTAATTAATAAAATTAATCATTAATAACAAATATTTAATTAAATTTTACGTATTATATACTTAGAATTATAACCAATCGGAAAAAAATCAAGGGCTTTTGGGGGGGGCCGGGCCCCCCCGGCCCCCCCCCCCTTGTGTGCGCTACTGCACATGCAGTATTTCTGTGTTTTTATTTTTCTTCAACTGCTGGAACTAAAGATTTTACTCGAAATGTATTTAAACGTAAGACTCCTCAGTAACCGTTAATGAATTATTGTAATGAAATCTTAGCTCCCAAATTTCGACTCAAACATTTTGTAACTTTCTTCCTATATATTTTCATGCCATTTTTATTTTTCGAACGTTTTAAATCTGTGCTCTCCAACCTTGTTAACTCAGCGGAGCGGTCGACCTTTGATAATTTTCCCGCGGCCCGCTGAAGAGGGAAATTGATTAATTATATTTTAGATTGCTTTGATATCATAATTTTAATTTAATTGTATCCAAACATGAATTCAGAATAATATAAAGTGACACCAAAAAATGAATATAAAGTGATTTAACATGGAATATAAAGTGATTTGCATAAAAAGTCACGCAAACCCAAGATAAATACAGCACAGTAAATAAAATAGAAATAATTTAATGTCCCTTGTGTGGCCCTGTACTACTTGATCCACGGACCGGTCCGCGGACCGGGAGTTGGGGACAAATGGTTTATATGATTCTTCGATTTTTGAGTTAACAAACACCTGCTGGTTTTAATAGTCGTTGCCAGACTAATTTAATGTTTATATATTTTTCTGTCTTCAACAGCAACTAAACATCAATAATTAATTCGTAATATTTTTTTTAGAACATTATCCATCGACAGTTGAAGATACATAAAATTCTAACCAGTTGTGGGCTTGAAAAAATAGATCTTTGGAACACAGGTAATTCGAAAATTATGAGCAGGTGTTCCATAGAGTTTAACGCCATTTTATGACTCATTCTAGAAAATTAATTCTGGTTTGGACAATCATAAATGGAATATCTTGAATCGAATTTTGATAACTGTACAAAAGAGGAATTCCTTCCACTGCACAATATATTTTTATGATGTTTTTTTTTTTCTTCTGAATACTAGTAACTGAAGTTGCAAGGGAAAGTTAGTTGAAGAATAGCTGTGGCTGTTGACTTAGAACATAAGGAATGGAATGTTTCAGAATTTTAAAGAAAAATGTTTGAATTTATTATGTAAGATTTTGTTTTGCGAAAGTTAGTGTTCAGAATACCGAACGTTGCTTCAGTTTGTTCTCATATAATGGCAGGTAATTGATTTTAGAATTTCAAAGGCACCCAATGCATTAAATGAGACCCGAGTTTGGTAAAAAATTACGCTCTTTTTCTTTCATTAGTTTTGAGTGGGCATACTTTTGGCAACCCAAAACGAGTTTACTGTGTTTTTTACAACTGTTGTAACTAGAGATATTCAAGATTTCAACAAAAAAATGGAAGAGAGTGTGTTTATATTTATACATTATTTCTATTTATATTGTGGATTTTTATCGTAAGATAATTATACTTAAAAGAAGTCTGACAGTTTTATATATTTTCTCAAATTAAACAACCACATATACGTTTGAGTTAAAGGAGCTTCAAAAATGCCCTTATTTCAAAATTCCTTATCTTTATTTTTTTAAAAACTGAAACCGGAGAAAAAACATTTCAATCCCTATCTGACGAGTGAAAATTCCTTGGGTATGATAATAAACTCTATAAGTGGGATACCATATGATGTGACAACCTCATCACATCACAGCTGTGGTTCAAAATTATAAGGTGGGGCTATTGTGCTGTTGTTGATTATGGGAATGACTATAACTAAGTAGAACATTAGCCACAGGAGTACATTAAAATCCACTTTTACATATAATTTCCAGTAATTTAAAATAAAGATTCTAAATCACGACTTTACACTCTTTCTTCGGTGGGTGTAAAAAATGAAGCTTCAAATATCGTTTGTTTAATTTCTTGTGTCACTTATCAGTCTATTTCAATTAAAGAATTAATTATTTTTTATGTAACAAACTTTCAACCCAAAAGTATAAAATAAGATCTTTCGCTTCTTACTTTCAAAATAAGAGCCTTCGCTTGCTTGTATACCCTTTAATCAGATAGCAAGCATTCGGTTAACCCCGGAGTGGTCGCACGAGGCACAGTCACCCCAAGCTCACGAAATCTTTAATTCTGGGGAAACTGTTTATTTGTTACCAATGACCTTGCCATATCCTCCTATATGACATCTTCATTGGAACTACAGTAAAATGCATTCGTCACATATCTTCCTGTCTTTTGGAAGTGGCAAACGTTTTATTACAATATTAAGGTACTGGGGAGAGTGAGTTCCCCACGCAACCACTTTTGCTTCAAAATAATTTCTATAAACAGGCTACATTTTTCCCCTGTAAACGACTTAATGGTTTTGATTGCTGTGTTGTAAGACTCATCAGAATTCATAAATGTAAATGTACAGAATATGAAATGTAAATGAACATAATATAAAGAAAGAAATGGTCATTTGTGCGATTTCTATTGGATAAAGTTGAAACTGATCAAGGAAGGGAAGAACCTGATGAAATAATGGATATTAATGATGACAGCGAGAGTTAAATTGAGAAATGTGACGAACATGAAATGTTTGAGTTGAAAGGAAAGTTTTTAAATGCTACCTAAAAAACTCCTTGAAGAAAGATATGAAGCCACAAGTATACCATATCACACACTGTGCCCTGTCGAAAAGATACAAGCAAGAAAAAGTTCAACTTGCTATTTGTCGATCATCAACGGACAATAAAAAAAAACTACAGTAACTTGAATAAAATATGACAGTTTTGCCAGTAAGTAACATTCCTGTAATGTTAGTGTCTGTGATTGTGTCCTTTACATTGTACCTTTATTGTGTCTTGCACATTTGAAACTTCTTGGTTCAGTTTGATTGATATTTTTTTCTCAAACTATCAAAGTAAAATCGAAAAGTCCTAAAAAATAGGTAAGAATAATTCTTTCTTTTAATTAAATTATTCTGAAATTACTATTTTTATCTTGTACAATAAAAATAATTATTAAAAAAAAGGGGATTTTTTGAGGCAACTCAAGTCACCCTACGTTTAGCATCGAGTGCGCGCCTTTTCCTGAGTTAAAAAAGGACAATGAATTTTTTTCCCTTTTGATAACATTATTAGAACAATTTTTTTTTTCATTAAAATTTCTCTGCCCTGCGAATGTGATAGTCGAATCTTCATGGCCACGTGGATGGCGATATACCCTTGCTCGAATTTTTATGCCTCAGAATATTTCTCATGCGTGATAATGGGGCAATTACAAGTTGAATGAGTCTGTATATTAAAGTCCTTAAGTGGTGTTGTGTGGCAGTTAGGACTGTGACATACCAGCGTAGGTGACATCTTTCATATTTGAATGTGGTTCAGTATAACGAGGTCCATCATTGATAGTTTTAAAATTATGTAGATTCAAAATTTACGAATTTTTCATTTTTATTTATTTATTTATTTATTCACGATTTAGTTGAATTCAATTCATTGCGAAATAGTTAGCATTTTTAAGTGATACATTAGTGAATAATTTTTACATAAATTGGAAACTGAACAACACACAAAAATTGGTAAATTAAGCAAAGTTTTAAAAAATTTCTGCCATTTTTTTTTTTCCTTAACTCGCCTTACTTTTGTTAATATTTCGAAAAACTTGTCAAACTAGTCTAATATTATCATATAAATGCTTTCTACTCTCTGCACATATGTATCTCTCACTTTAAATATTTTTGTGAATAAGAGTAGCCAAAGTTTATTTATTCTCTTTTATATCTCTCGACTCTTTTATTTTAATAATCATCAGATGATCAAAAAGCTCTCCAAATGAATGATAATACCTGGAAAATATACAAAAATTACATCCGTATTAAGTTCAACCAGTGTCGATTATATCTTAAAATTCTTTTTTTCCCTCTGAAAAAACATATTTAGAAAAATTACGGAAGATGCCAACTTAGCATCAAAACTTTAATAACAGACGATTTATATATCAGCAAATAATTAGCAGATAAATTAAAGTTCCATAAATTATTGTGTTAGAGCAGACGATAATAATATGGAATTTTCAACCTCAGTTCAATATATAAGTACTGTATAATTTAAATATTCAATGAAAAATATTACTATTCGAAACAATTATATATATTCTATTAAAAAAATTCCTGCTTTGCATCAAATTTCTAAAAAAGCAGCCATATTTGGTTACCGTCTTCCTTTAAAAATCTTTTAAAAATAAATATTACTTAAAGTGCATGAAATATTTATTAAATATTTATATTTGAACAATTTCTTAAAAGTACATCTGTAAATTTTTAAGTAAAAATTACCATTCCACCAAAACTAATGTATCCAATAGAAACAAAATGTTGTTTACTCAAACTACACCTTCTTCTATGTTCCTTTTGCTTCTCTTTTTATTTTCTCCACTTTTTGAAAACCATTAGTTTTACCAACATGACAAACATTCGAAATTGTCACATCAAATATTCTTATGGCATCTTCCATGAGTTTTCTTACACCTGTTGGGTCGTGAAACACGAAATGCGGCAAGGTGGGTTCTTAAAATCTCATATTCGCGGGAAACGAAATAAATAAATTAATAAAATATTATCGTCTGTCTCTTTCGAACGGACATCAGAAGACTCGTTAACGCCATTTTTGTTTTTTTCCCGTCATTTTATTTGTGAAAAAATGGAGAAAATTACCAAACTTTTGGCGATTTTTTAAGTTAGATTGGCATTTCTTGCATCATTTACAGGTGACGGGAGTGCTTGTAACAAGTTTCTAGATATGTATTTATTCGTATTTTTTATTATATGCGTTCTCATTGGTAGATGCTTTAGGGTTCAGTTATTCTTGGATTGGGCTAGATACAAACATCAATCGCAGAGGGCACTCGAACATAGTAAGTAAAGAATTTTTTTCTGTTATATTTTTTACTGCAATAAACTTATTAAGTAGTTAACTAAAAAAAAAATATTAAGTAGTTGATAAAATTTTATTTGAATTTAAAGTATATGGATAACTTTTCCCGAAGATTGTTTAATAGTTTATTTAAAGGAATCGAACCTATTAAAGACTCATTAATGATTAGAGCTTCAAGCAAAATCTCCTTATTTGTAAAAGGAAAAGATTGAAAATTTAAAATGTAGAAAAACAGTTTAATCAATTAATTTTAAAACATCAAATTTAAACTTATTTTTAAATAAGAGTTTCCAATCAAAAGAATTTTGATATTTTAATTTAAAAACTTTATCAATATATTTTTTAAGAAACACAATTCTTTTGTAGTTAGTAATAATTTTTGGGATGAAATACATAATTTTTTTTCGAAAATGATGATTTTGCATTAATTTATTTTCTGTGCCTTTTTTGAAACATAAATGAACATAATACGTATTTCTTTTTCTATATTTGTATTCCATGCTTTTTATATTCCATCAACTGCCTTCACAGTTCGCATTTGTGTTCGAACTCAAATCAATACTTCAATAAATGTTTTCAATAATAAGTCGGGTTTTTTTTATAGTTTAAAAGAGAATCTGGCTTCCTTCATAATAATTCTTCAATTTATATGTAAAATTATATACATTAATTATACTCTTTTTATCTTTCAAATTATCAAATTATCTTCCATTTAGTCATTTACAAAAAAATTAATTTTGATGAACTCTTAAAATTTTAATTAACAATTTGTTATAAAACAAAATTAATTATTAAAATTCTCTAATTTCAAAGAAAAAACATACGTCAAATAAATGAATGAAATGTTTTGGGGCAGTTTAAGAGTTTTTAAGAGAATTCATTTTTTTTTTTTTTTTTAAATCTCAAAAGGAAGTCTTAGGTTTCGTTCCGACAAAAATAACAGTTTTCGGTTCAGTTCCGAAAAGAATAATTTTATTTTTTGTACATTCTTATCTTAAATCATCTAGAGTTCATTCACACAATTGAATTAAATCTGCCTTCTACAAGTAGTTTCGAGCGACACTGAAACAGAAAAGTGCTGGTGAACATCAAAAGAGGAAATTGGAGAGCAATGTACATGTAATGATAATATAATTATATGGTTCACGCTAAATTAGAAAATAAATACGATAGATTCTCCTCCACCCTTCTTATTTCCCAAATATATTTCATGGCCGCGGTAGCCGAGTGGTATAGGTATCGGATCGTGGCTTGCCTTGTCGCGAGTTCGAGCCCAGTACCACTAAAGACCCGCCAGATAGCACAGCGATGCACGTAAAATCTGACGAGAGCTGAAACGTCCTCCCGTTGGTGTGGTGTGGTAGTTAGGAGAGGGTGTGCCAGCTCAGGTGTCATCCACGTCACTTGATAATGGTTCAAAATTACGTGGTCCGTCGCCAAAAGCCCTCGAGTAGCTGAACAGTGCGACGTTAATATTCAATCAATCAACCCAGATATATTTTCATCCCATTATCGCCTGTTTTTATTATTTGGACAATCATTTGGGTAGTAAACAGTTTAATAATAATAAAAAGAATTAAAAATAGATATTTCAACATTTTTTGGAAGAAAAAATAAGCAGCTTTAAAAAAAAAATTATAAATTTGTTTCTTACTGGGAAAGACTTGCTTAATTCGAGGGTTGATATTTTGATGAATATAGTTATATTTTATGTAAAAATGCACAAATGTTCTTTTTTCTGAAAATAAGCGTAAAAGTGACATAACTTTCATAGTTATTTAACATAAAAATTGTTGCATTATTACAAGCAGCTTATTCTCCTCAAAATATATTTTAATATTATAGTACGTATTTATATGTATTTATGTTTAGGTGACTCACTTCGTTCGAAACCTGATTTTGAAATGAGTATAAATGAATTTTTTTTTTTAATATTTAGTGTCATCTGAATTAGAATGTAAATATAAAATTGTTGTAAGAATATTATTTAAAAAAAAATCATTTAAATGCAATTTTTTGGCCAAAAAATGAAGAAAGAATGACATACTTTCAAAACATTCTCCTTTTATGTGAAAAATGCTTCTGTAATAATAATATTTTGAGTAGATATAGCTAGGACTTCTATGCAGGGGTTGAACCAGGAATTTTTAAAGTTTCACATTCTTTTACATTATTTATTTCACAAATTTCAATTAAAATATAGTTTTCGTTTTTTTTTTTTTTTTTTTTTGTTAAAATTTCTGTATTCTGATGTATTAAAATATGAATAAATCCATTCTTTAATCATTATATTTTTCAAAAATCCTAGTTAACCCTTGCATAGAAGACTCTGATGTACATGGCTAATATATTATATTATAAAAAGCATTTTTCATGAAAGAAGAACCTTTTAAAACAATTTTATATGTATATTCTATTTTAACTGGTGCTGGATATAAAAAAAAATCCACTTATATGCTCTCTTTTTCAAAATCACAGTTCCGAACGTAGTTAGTAAGCTATCTTAAGAATGGATATTTATGTATTTTAAGAGATTGACTTTGCTTTAAAAGATTTTGTTTATCTGCACTCGGAAACTAATTTATACATAGATACAAAAATGTGTACTTTTAAATTATTATATCTTAATAACTCTCTAAAGGGGTTTAATAGCAGTTCCTTTAATAAGCTAAAAGGATCGAATATATAAACGCTAAAGGTTATATCGTTGATATAATAAAAAGCCTCTCTTAGCATATTTCCCCCTATTATAACATTTTTTTTCATTCCATGTTATAACTGTATGGATAAAACACAGATGTCCTTAATCTCCTGCGGGCAATGAAATGTTGCGAAGTGTGGTTGTAAATTTATATGTTCCACCACAAATCTGCTCTTTTTTTTTTTTTTTTTTTGCACTGTTTGTTTACTTAAGCTTATTTTTGTTTGAGAATTCTCACAGGATTCCGCTTCGCGAGTTCGGTGAGTATTCAGCTTCAGTTGTACTACTAAGTTTGCCACTCGAGTCGTGTGTTATCAGTAAATCTCAGTCCATTGAAATCGCTCTATACTTATTAGACTTTAAAATGTATATGGCTATCTTTTATTGGTGTTATTTTTTTTTTTTTTAATTTAAGCCTAAAAGTAAATGGAACTAAATTGTGTGGACGCAAGGCTTCCACTTTTAGAAAAGTAAATTTGAAGTTGATTTTGAATTGTGATACATTGTGGAACTGATCGAGAAATGTTGTTGTTGCTCATTCCACATCTCTGACATGGTCAGATAGAGGCCCACGAAATTCATCGTGGCAATCGGCTAGATGTACGCCTGTCATTGGCCTTAGCCTTGAGCACCATACAGGTGACAGTACGATTTAGCTCGGTGAAATTCCTGAAGGGACAATAGATGGCGACACCACCTATCTCCACCTCCACAATTTTAGGCATGGAACTGAATTGGAGGGAAATTTTCTCCAATTCCCTGCACTCGTGATTCAGCCCACAAGACTTTCGGACCCACTGATTTAACGAGCACGTACTACGCTTGTACTCGGAGGGTATTTCGCGGTACGGGCATCGAACCCAGGCCTTCCGGTCCGGAGTCCGGTGCCCTAACCACTAGGCTACCCACGACCAGTGATCGAGATGTACTGTGACGCATTAATTGTTTGTCAAATTTCACGTTGGTTAAAGAAATTTATAACCTGAATAATGAACAACGAAAAGAATTCATATTCATGCATTGTTAGAACAATGAGTGAAATTTATAAGAGTATGTAACGTGACGTCTAAATTAAGAAAAATCCATTCTCTCATCGGTACTATAAAATGTGTAAGAAATTATATTTTTGATTTATGTAAATCAGTGCTCCCCAACCTTTTTATCGTCACGGACCGGTCAACGTTTGATAATTTTACCGGGGCCCTCTGCAGTTGGGATGTTGATTGTTTATCTTTTAGATTGTTTTGATTGAATAATTTTAATTTAACTATATATATTTAAGTATGCCATCAGAAAAAAACACAGTTTCTGCAAAAAAGGAATATAAAGTGATTCAACGTGAAATGTAAAGTGGTTTTCA
>BMAV01009368.1:0-27756 GCA_019973955.1 Trichonephila inaurata madagascariensis
TCAACTCAAACTTCTGGAAGCATGACTGTAACGCAGACACGAATATTGACGAATTATGACTAAATTACATTTAATCTTTATTATAAAATGTGTATATAAAAAATATTATATCTGTAGAGGGCAGCAATAGCGGAGTAGTCATACGAACTAGCAGCTGGCATTGCCAAGGCATGAATTCGAATTCTGGAACCATTGAACATCTGCACCCGGTAGAGGGAACTGATGCACATTAAATCTGTCGAGATCAAAGTCCTCCCGTTGGCGTGGTGTGACAGGTTAAAAAAGGGGGGGTCAGTCAGGTGTCGTCCTCGACACTTGAACGATAACGGATGTATATGTTAAACCTATCGAGGCTTAATTGAAAATTAGGAGAATGGGGTACCTGCTGAGTTGTCAACCTCGTCAATTGACCGTGGTTTGAAATTATTAGGACCGTGCGAATACCCCCACGTTGCTTTAGAGGAGTACGACATTAATAAACAATAAATCTTTTTCTAGGATATTAAAAAAAATTACGAATGTGTTTTTCTAGCACGTTGTTGAACACCTTGTTCCTCTAGCTTATCATAAGATAGCAAGTATATGTCGCTTTGCTCATGAATGTCTTAAGACAGCGTTTCTCAAACTGTGGGGAAGGCCGCGGTAGCCGAGTGGTATAGGTATCGGATCGTGGCTTGCCTTGTCATTTCGAGCCCAGTACCACTAAAGACCCACCGTGTAGGGCAGCGATGCACGTTAAATCTGTCGGGAGCTGAAACGTCCTCCCATTGGTGTGGTGTGGTAGTTAGGAGAAGGGGTGCCAGGTCAGGTGTCATCCACGTCCTTGACCATGGTTCAAAATAACGTGGTCCGTCGCCAAAAGCCCTCGTGTAGCTGGACAGTACGACGTTAATATTCAATCAATCATCATTCAAACTGTGGAGCGCCCCCTAGGGGGCGTGATAACTCTACGAGGGGGTGCGAGCGTATTTAAAAGTCGAAAACAAAAGTTTATTTTTTTAAAAATTATTAATTTACTGAAGGTAAAAAAAAAAAAAAAACATTCTGGCATAATAAAAAAAAATACATATTTACACTGATATAATACGTGTAGATATATCTCAGTACCGCATAATATATTTTATAGTTAATTTAACAATACTAAATTAAGAACAACATTAGTAAATCACGATGCACTCATGTGAGCTTGTAATATATAAAATTATTTACAAAAATTAACTCTTATCTTGATAATTTGTACGGTTTATAATTATTCCCCTAACTGCTGAATTAAAGTTATGCGATTCGCTCACCAGCGCCCTTATTTTCCACGTAGGCGCGCGTATGTGATGTATCGGAGGGGGGAAGAGAAAAGGCATAAATACGCAAATCCTCTGAAATATGTAAATGCTCCACAAACAGTGTAAATGTCTTTTTGTTACATTCCAAAGCCTTCGGGATAATTTTATGGGTAGCAGTTCACAGAAAATATATTACTTCGGAAAGACGTATATATACGTCGGGGGCAATTAACGTACTGGCTGAGTGAGACGTTTATATACATCGGTGATACTGAAGATGTTAAAATTTGTATTGTATATTTAGCGTTAAAGAGTATTACTGAATTTAATACATTTTATTGTATGGAAAGGGGGCGCGATGAAAACTATGATTGAATATTGGGTCGCAAATATTGGAAGTTTGAGAAACACTGTTTTAAGAAAAATAAAACGTGAAATCTTACCCAGTAATCGTGATAAGTTTCGTATTTGAATCAAAAAGTGAGTGAGTGAATATTAACGTCGCACTGTTCAGCTACTCAATAGCTTTTGGTGACGGACCTCGTAATTTTGAACCATGGTCAAGTGGTGAGGACGACACCTGAGCTGGCACCCCCCTTTCCTAACAACCACACCACACCAACCGGAGGATGTTTGAGCTCTCGACAGATTTACGGCTGTCTTAGGCTAATGTTAAAGTATAGGACCCAAATTTAGAAAATGTTTGAGTACTTTTATATCTGAAAAAATAAATATTATATTCTAACTTCATTGTACTGTAGAGAATCCCTTATTTTATCATACTATTCATTTTTATCCGAGTTTTTTGACACATTTTTTCTTTTATAAAATGTTTTTAATTTTTTTTTCCTATACCGTAATGCTAAATGAGCTATCCTCTTACATGTTAAAAGGAAAAACACTGATTATTTATGAAATATTTTGAAATTTTAAAAACAATATATTATGAACAAATGTATGAGTTACAATGTCACAAATTTTTATAAAAAATTGAGGCATTTTTTCTGTCCGAAAATGTGCTCCGCGGTAAGTCCACCGTGTCGTATACATGGCGAAAACAGCCTTAACGTGCATCGCTCCCCTACACGTGCGGGTCTTTAGTGGTACTGTGCTGGAACTCCTGACAAGCCAGCCACGATCCGATATCTTGACCACTAAGCTACCGTGGCCGCTTGAATCAAAAAGGGGAACATTTTAGTGAAATGAAATAAAAGCTCTTTATATTTCTGGGCTAAAACCCTTGTATATTTCAGCGAATTCATATGACATAGTGTCTCCTATTTTAAAACACGATGATGTATTATAGTATAACGAAACGGCACAGTTTTTTTTCGTTATTCCTTCCAATGATCATTTAACATCGTCTCTCTCTCTATTTAATGTGGCCGCGGTAGACGAGTGGTATAGGTATCGCGCGGATCGTGGCTTGCCTTGTCACGAATTCGAGCCCAGTACCACTAAAGACCCACCGTGTAGGGCAGCGATGCACGTTAAATCTGTCGAGAGCTGGAAAAGCCCTCCCGGGGGGGTGTGGGGTGGTAGTTAGGAGAGGGTGCCAGCTCAGGTGTCGTCCACGTCACTTGACCATGGTTCAAAATTACGTGGTCCGTCGCCAAAAGCCCTCGTGTAGCTGAACAGTGCGACGTTAATATTCAATCATTCACTCTCTATTCAATGTGTGTGTGTAGAATGGTTCCTTAGTGGAAAGCGTTTTTTGCTAAACGTGTTTATGTCTGGTATTTGTCTAATCTAGCGAAGTTCAAAAACGTCTGAAAATATTACGCTGTAGGGCAGGGAATAGATGATAATAGAGACAAAGCTATAAATTTAACATAGCTAATTGTAAACCGTAAAAAATTGAATAATCACATAATGAAACCGTAATCTTGAAAAACCACATTTAGAATAAGGCGTAGAGTTTTTTTTTCTTTATTGCCTTCTCTTCTTTTTCTATGAGATATACTACACAGTTACTCTTTATAAAAAAAATTCAAAACTCTCGAACTAAAGGAAAACTTTGATCTTTTTGAAAAGAGAAGGCTGTCGTGATTAGTACAGATGAATTTAAATAAGATAAATATTAACTATTAAAAAGGAGATATGTATTTATCTCTGCTTTAATGAAGCGGAGGTGAACTTTGCTCTCTTAGATGCTTATGGGGGTGAGAACATTGGTGCCAACAAAATGTTCTGTAAGATCATCTGTGCACTTCTTCTTTATGACTGTGTGTGAATTGTCCGGTTTTCTGGTGAGTATTATTCGAATAAAAACATTTAAAGCTCTTAAACAAATTTATGTAATGGGTAATCTAACTTGGATATAAGATACCCCACACAAATTAAAATATCATGGGTATTTTTGAGGGTAGTATTAACTTTAAGGTATCAGACTACGTTCGGAACCGTGATTTTGCAAAAGCGTATAAATGGATAATATTTCTGATATTTAGTGTCACTTAGATTAGAAAATGTATATAAAATTATTTTAAGAATATTATTACAAAAAAATTATTTAAAAGAGTACAATATTTTTGACAAAAATGAACATAGAATGATCGTTTAAAATATTTGTCCTTTTGTGAAAAAATACTTCTATTATAATAACATTTTTACTTGCCTGTATATGAGCTCAGACTTCTGTACAGAGGCTCAACTAGAATTTTTGAAATATATAACTTAGAAGTGGGTTTATCTATGTATTACGACAACAGAGGGAAGAAATTTTAGGAAAAAAACGCCGATAATTATATATTTCAATGGATTGTAACTGAGAATAATTTGAGTTTCACTCACACACACACACACACACACACACACACACACACACACACACACACACACACACACACACACACACACACACACACACACACACACACACACACACACACACACACACACACACACACACACACACACACACACACACACACACACACACACACACACACACACACACACACACACACACACACACACACACACACACACACACACACACACACACACACACACACACACACACACACACACACACACACACACACACACACACACACACACACACACACACACACACACACACACACACACACTTATTATTTTAGAAGCATTTTTTATAAAAGGAGAACATTTTGAAAAAATGTTATTCTTAGTTAATTTTTTGCCAAAATATTGTATTTAAATAACTTTTTTTTGCCAAAATGGCCTTAAAATAATTTTATACATGTATTCTAATCTAAGTGATACTAAATATCACGAAAATTATCCATTTATACGCTTTTTTTAAAATCACGGTTCCGAACGTAGTCGGATACCTTAAGGGGACAAAAACTAGGGGCTTATCGAACATTTTTGTTCAATGTGATTTTCTTTTATTAATAATTGTTGTGCATTTTTTATTACTCATTTTAAAATTGTATGATTTTAAATAATTAATGAATTTTTTTTTATTTTTCAATCATTGTAATGTTTTTGCACAGACGTAAGGGCAATTTTAAACGTTGTTTACTAAATTTTGACTAATTTTTCATTGCGTATTATTAAAAAGTGAGCTATTATTTCAAAATTTAGTTTGTACAAAGAATGTTGAAAAATTTTAAAGAAATATTTGTTATATTATTATAGTATTTTTTAAATACGTACGGCAGTATTAATGTTTGTCAAATCTATCAGGACTCAGTGCCTTTGCTTTGGTATGTGGTGTAGAACAGGCGTCGGCAACCTATGGCACGCAGCTCAATGGGCTCAATTCATGTAACGTCATAATCATATGATAGAGATAGCCACGTGAATTTATCCAATCAAACTCATGTGACGTCATAGTCACACGATAGAAACTATCTTGTGTTTCCTGCTAATTAGTTCACGCGCTCTGGTGTTGCCAAGTTTTGCTCTTTGCAGAAACTTTCTCTTAGAAAGGGCATATGTATACAAAATGCATTTTATTTACAAGTATAAGCATAAAATACGATTTTTTTTTTAATTTTTAAAAATCTTTTGAAGAAATTCTTTTTTCAAACATTTAAACATCTTTACTCAAATACGAAATTTGATATTTTATCTCAGTTTTACAAATAGAACAACAAGTACAATTAGTTTAATGTTTGTTTTGTATTCAATGGAAAACACGTGTTTGTTTTTATCATGTGACTTCATGAATTGAGCCCATTCTCAGTGGCACTTGACACCATTCTGCAGATTTGTCAATTTTTGAGTGGATGAAAGTTGATAACTTTGAAGTAGAGTTTATTGAACTAACATCTTCAGAATTAAGGAAATCAAAATTTTTACGGAATTAAGAAAAAATCTGGAAGATAATGATAATTCCACAGCTATTTCGAATTGTTGGATGCCATTAGATGGAGAGAATTAATTTTGTGAAGAGGGAAAATTGTCCATGTACTCTGCTTTCCGTTTTTGATTCTACATTCGTATCTATGTGAACAAATATTTTTATACGAAAAATACTGAGTCACAAAGAAGTTGTTTAATAACTGAACATACAGAATCATATCAAATTTAAAGTCACAAAGTATACTTCTTATATTGTGTTATGAAATGTAGAGCGGTGCAGGGACAAAAGGTTCGCGCATTTTTTCATTTAACTATATTAAAGAAATACAATCGGACCTCTGTGTAACGAAATCGCTAAATCCCGGAAAAAGTTCGTTCTATAGAAAATTCGTTGTATGTAGGTCAGCGTTTCTCAAACTGTGGGGCGCGCCCCCCTTGAAGGGCGTGACGACTCTACTAGGGGGGCGCGAGCCTATTTAAAAGTCGAAGACAAAACATTATTTAAAAAATTATTAATTTACTGAAAGTAAACAAAAAAATACATTCTGACGTAATAAAAAATAAAACACAACAACAATAAAACACACATTTATACTGATATATTAAATTTAAAAATGTATCAGTGTTACGCAATGTATTTTATAATTAATTTAATAATGAACAAGTTTAATAATTACCAGTGACCCCTTGGGATTGCCATAAATAAAATTATATACAAAAATTAATACTTATCTTGATAAATTATACGGTTTATAATAATCAATCTCTCTCTCTCTCTCTCTCTTTACTGCCGATTAAAAGTTAAGCGATTCGCTTCCCAATGCCAACTGTTTTTCCCGTAAGCACGTTTATGTAATGTATTTTTCGGGGAGGGAGGGAGGAATAAGAAAGCAAAAGAATCTGAAATAAATTGAAGCCTTCGCAAACATTGTCAAGGTCCTTTTATTGCATTCAAAATCTTCGGAATAATTTTGTATAGATATGTAGTGTACAGAAAACATCATTACTTCACAGGGAATGACGCATATGCTGCGTCCTGGGAAATAAGCAGCTTTGGCTGAGCGAGACATACGCCGGTGGCACTTTAGAATTAAACTTGTATCGTAGTCTTAGCATCAAAGCATTGCATTACTGACACTTCATTACATTGTGTGTATGAGGGGGGCGCGATGAAAATTATGATTGAATATTGGGTCGCGAATACTGGAACTTCAGAAGCACTGATGTAGGTTCATGCAATACACTTTATAGACCACATAAAACAAATTTTAAATTCATAAACACAATATATTAAAACAAATATTTATTCACACCTTTTGGTGAATTAATATTTTTTTTATATATCTTACTCATAAAGAGGAAAAAAAGAAGAAAGAAAAACTGAGGGAAAACAAGAAAAAAGAATGTCGAAGAATACACTGTATTTTCAATTTTAAGAAAATAATTTTATATTAAAATTAATGAATTTTAAGAACATTTTCTATAGTTTAAAGCCCGAATTGGGCTTCATTAAGTCGATCTTGATCGGAAAGGTGGATATAAGACATTGTGGAGTGACCGCTTTCACCAAGACCTAATAATCATTCCATCATGCGAAGGTCTAGAAAAATCGTATTTATTCGAATCTAAGCCGCTATTGATTCTAAGTAGTGCCCCAAATTCTCAACAAGAATTTGTGAAAATTGAAAAATAGTCTAAAATGGTTTATCGATATTTTCAATTTTAGGAAATTATAATAAAATTAAAAGGAAAACTAATAAAAGAAGTGAAAAATTATTTTATCAGTATTATAAACTTTTAAATACATGCATGAAGCTTTAATTGCTCTATATTCCCCATCCAACAATTTTTTTTCCCTTCTCACCCAATTTTCAGTTGCGTGCTTTTGTTAGGGAAAAATGCGGCTTAGATTCGAGTAAATACGGCATTTTAAAAAATACGGGAGGAAAAAAATCGAATTATAAGAGAAAATTTCGTTGAAATAGAAAACGCACTTCGCTATTTGGAGGTTATTTTACGACGAAAATCGTAAAATGTTCTTGGTTCAGGAAAAAGTTCACTAAATAGAGAAATTCGTAAAACAAAGGTTCGTAAAATGGAGGTTCGACTGTATTGTATACTTTTTTTTATAGCTCACTACACCTACGCCACTAGGTGAACCGCAACATTATGAAAAAATTAGAAGTAGCCCGTACCCTGGAAAAGTCTGCACACCCCTGGTTTAAAGAATACAAGTAATATTAAACATACACATTATTTTATGAATAGAACACGGGGACGATTCCGCTGAGTGCGAAAGGTGATATCGAAGATGTTTCTAGTGAACTGGACAATGGAGGTTAAAGGTTGCACTTCTTGGATGAAACGTCCAGAACTCTATTGCTCTCGGCGAGCTAGGATATAATAAAACCAGTTCAAGGTTTATGACCACCATAAAATGTGTGTTAAAGAGAGAATAAATGTACAGAAATACTTTAAAAATAGGGAAGGAGAAAAATTGAATCACGAAATAAAAGGTTCGTTATATAGAAAATGCACTTCGCTATAGAGAGGTTATTGTACGAAGAAAATCGTGAAATGTTCAAGGTTCCAGGAAAAAGTTTGCTATATTGAAAAATTCGCAATATAGAGGCTCGTTATATAGAGGTTCGACTGTACTCATACTTTATGTTTGTTTCAAATTTTAATAAAAATATGTTTTGAAGATACAGACAATGCATAATACATGTACTATTTCATTTATTTATTTAATTTTTAATTAAAATTTGTTTCTATTTATTATGATTTTATTATTTTTTTTTACTGTGTGGCATCCTGAATCATATTGGTAGATTGGTTTGGCACACAATATCAATTAAGTAGCCAATCCCTGGTGTAGAAGTACGGAAGTGGAGTGCCAATTCAAGTTTTGCCTTCGTCTCTTAATGCGGGAGCAGGCACGCACTCGATACTAGCGTTAATGGTTGAGCGCGGGTGGGGGTGGGGACTGAGTCATCCCAATTCTTTTTTTATAATTTTTTTTTATTGTACATGATAAAAATTGTAATTCTAGTGAATAATTTAATTAAGAGAAAGTATACTTACTACTTTTAAGGACTTTTCAATTTTTCTCTTTGATAATTTGAGAAAAAATATCTATCAAACTGAACCAAGAAGTTTCAAATGTGCGTAACTTTAATTAAGAACACAAATCACACCGACACTATTCGCTAACATTACAGGAATGCTGTTTGCAGGCAAAACTGTCATATTTTATTCGTTATTTTAGTTTTGCTGTCCTTTGACGATCGACAAACAGCTTGTAAACCTTTTCTTGCTTGTGTCTTTTACACAGGGTGAAGTGTATCATGTGGTACACTTGGAGTTCTTTTGGAAGCATTTGAAAACTTTCCTTTCAACTCAAACGTTTTATGTTCATCGCTTTTCTTAAATTTACTTTCGCTATCATGACTAATATGCATTACTTCAGGAAATATTTCCCTTGCTTGATCAGTTTCAACTTTCTTCAATAGAGATCACAAATGCCCATTTCTTTTTTTTTTAATTAACACCCTTTTATAAGCTTCACTTGTATGTAACGGAATCTTTGAACTCAATTTTTACCCACTTTAAAAGGTCAGATTAATTCGAAATTTTGCTCACTTGTCAGGACCGATGACAACACAATAATTTAATAATTTTGTTCCATTGTCCTGATCAGGACCATCAGTATTAACGATTTCCCATTTTCAGATCCCATCCTGCATTTGGCGACTAATTTCAGATCCCCTTTCCAGATTTGACGACTGAAAGACTAAGTTACAATTTAGTTAAATTAACTATAAAAGGGTGTGTTTTTTTAAAACTGTAATTTATTATATTCTACTCATTTACATTTATAAACCCTAATAAGTCGTACAACACAGCAATCAAAACCTTTATGTTGTTTACAGGGGAAACATGTAACATGCTTGGAAAATATTTAGGAACAAAAGAGGTCGTGTGGAAACTCAGTCAAAACAAGTACTTTAAGATTGTAAAAAAAAAAAAAGTTTGCCACTCTCAAAAAAAGGGGGAGATATGTGACAAATGCATTTTAGTTCCCATGAAGACTGTCATATAGGAAGATACTGTCAAGGTGATTGATAACAAATAAACAGCTTTCCTAGAATTAACGATTTCGTGAGCCAGGGGTGACTCTGTGCCCGGCACGGTTAACCGTTATTCGAAATTTATAATCTCGACCTCATTAGTCTTCGTGTTGCTTCTAAGTCCATTGAAAATAAATTATGTTTTATTACAAGCAGGTTCTATACCTTCAATCCTCATATAACTAATGTGTACAATTTTATCACTATGTAGTTATTTTTATGACTCTTATTTCTCAAGTCCTTAAGCCAAAGATCAATGTCATTGAAGTTAAAAAGAAAAAAAAAAAGACATAGATTATGCTATCTAATTTCGAAAATTAGTTAAAATATTTCGAAAATGTACAAGTATCACAGTTTTAAACCAAGAAAAAATCCCTTGTAATTTAACAAAATGTCGCGATGAATCTGATTTTATCTGGAGGGAAAAAATGCAAAAAAGTACACAGATTTTTTTTTTTAAAGGGTGTGTGTGATAAAATAAACTTTTATGTAGGTTTTGATAGGTACTTTTCATCATAGTCGTTCTATATCTGCATTTAAAAAAAATTATTTTTGTGTGGGTCTGAATGATTTGCTAATTTTAATTTTATTATTCTGTAGTTTTCATTTATAATTCCTATAACAATAAAGAAATAAGTTCTTTCTAATGTACTGTTATGTGTTAAGGTATCAGATAGCTCGAAAATGATTTTCAAAAGCCTACAAAAGAAAATTTTTTAAAATTTTTGTGTCCAGATTTGGGGCACGATAAAATTGTTTTAAGAAATTTATTACAAAATAAAAAGATATTAAAATGCGATATTTTGGCAAAAAACGATAATGGAATTATTTATTTTCATAATATTCTCCTTGTATGAAAATTGCTTCTATAATAATATTTTGCCTTTTGATAGCTAAGACTTCTCCACAGGGCCTAACTAGGATTATTGAAAAATTCACATTTTTTTCAGAGTTACTACCAATTGAAATAATGATCGGTGTTGTGTTTTCCTAAAATGTTTTCATTTTGATGTATTAAAATATGGATAAATCCACATCTAAGTTATATACTTCAAACATCCTACTTCAGGCTCTGTACAGAGGTCTGAGCTATATATGGGCAAAATATTGTTAATATTATAGAAGCAATTTTCATAAAAGGTGAATATTTTGAAAATAAATAATTCTAGGTTCATTTTTTGGCAAAATATCGCATTTAAATAATTTTTTGTTTGTATAATATTTTTTAAAACAATTTTATACGTGTATTCTAATATAAGTGATACTAAATATTAAAATATTCGTTTCTACGCTTTTGCAAAATTATGTTTCTGAACGTAGTAAAAATAATTTAAAAAAAATTTGAAGAGAGAAATACTTGAAATATTTTTGGAATATATCTATTATTATATCCCTATTTCAACCCTTTCTAAAGCAATAATAAATATACTTGCCTCCAATTTTATTTTTAAATGTCCATGGAAAGCTATTTTCCACCTATGATTTGTGTTGCTAGCACTTCCGCAAGCACGACAACTGAATCCTTGATTTCCAAGTCTTAAGTACAAATGACTACCTGTAAATTTCCAGAGCAGCTAGAAAACTGTCCCAGATGACGTACAATTGACTAAATTTGATGACAAAAAACATATAGACGTTGCCGTTTTGCGCTGTACAAAATCACACGGAACAAGATAGGTTTGTATAGCTTGCAATGTCCCACTATATATCGATCTCTATTTTAGAAATTTCTTGGAAAGTTATTTGTATACTCACTAAAATATTTTAATACAAAGTACGAGGGCTCTTTTTTAAGTAAGGTCCTTTGGCGCGTATAGCTCACTAGTTCACGCGTACGCCACAACGAGTTTCTGCGTCACTGACCAGCATCCTCTGCGAACACACTAGTGCCATTTCCAGCTCTGTAGCAGTCGTATAAGCTTCGCTGTGCGTTTTAAAAATGGTTAAGGTGATTCAATCGCCCGCCAAGTGTAAGATAAGGTCTGTTATCCGTTTTTTGACTGCGAGAAACATGTCTGCTGCAGATATTCATCGTCACGTAACAGAAGTTTATGGTACTGAAGCAATGAGTGATAGCAAAGTTCGAAAATGGGTCAGGAAGTTTAAAGATGGTTGAACAAACACCCATGACGAAGAACGCTCAGGCCGGTCCTCTGTAATCACTGACGATTTGATGCAAGCAATTGAATCTGTGTGACAAGCAAGACTGTGTTTGAGGTACCTTTTCCAGTTCCTCAAATACAGTCTTGGCGGGAAACACTTCAGTGACAACGAAGAAATAAAAGCGGCCGTGAACTCTTGGCTATCCGATTTGGCAGACCTTTTTGAAGAGGGTTTTCAAAACTTATTTTTAAGGTATGACAAGTATATTAATAAACTCGGCAACTGTGTAAAAATAAGCAAAAATATGTACAATCCTAAAATAAAGGTTTTTTGAAACAAAATATTGTCATTGTTTTAAACAAACGGACCTTACTTAAAAAACAGCCCTCATATATGTAATCTATAATTCCATCTGTATATTTTAGTATTTACAAATTATTTTTCACATGTAATGCAATATATTAAAAGAAATGCATAAAACATAAGATGTCCTTTCTTTGTATAGCTCCCAGTGAGTGGTAGAAGAGACATACTTTCCACCAAAAAAATATTCTTTAAAATCAAACTAATTTTAAGTAACAATCTAACAACGAATTTCTTTTTATAAATCAATTCCAATCCCAAAAATATTTTAACATAACATTACTAAAAAAAGTCTTATAGCCTTAGGTTAAATATTATGGTTAAATATAAAAGGTTAAATATTATGTGTAGGCCAAGTTTCGTTTTGAAACGTATTTTGATGTAGATTTGTACCAAAATGAAAAGAAAAACACACACATTTAAGATTACATATATCTTATGTTTCGTCAAATATTAATTGAATGAATAAATAAGTAAATGGAGTTATTTTATACATAAAATAATTATGATGCTTTATTTATTACAGGACTACAAGCACTCTTTTATTGTGTTATTATTTTTTCTGATCTGAAATCTTTATACTAACGCTGGATAAAAAATGACTGGTGAAAGCTACGCTTTTAATAACAGTAAAGCGGAGGTAAAATATCCTGCCATCAAACAAAATGATTATCCCGAAATTGCAGAAAAATATATTACAAAAGATACTTTGAAGAATTCGGAAGATTCGGCGAAATCAAATAAGAATGCAGGTTTGTTTTAATATATTTTTTAGTACTTATTTGTGTGTGTGTGTGTGTAAGAATTCTCGGTACTTATGTACTATTGCAACTATAGCAACCTTCAAGATAAATCAGCAAATTAGCAATCCAGATTTCACATGTCGTAAGCGCTGAATTGGCAATCATGTACTTCGTTTCGTAATTCTCTAATTGCCGCAATTCTAAGCACTAACTGTTTGCTCATTGATATGGCAAGTGCAAATACTAAATCGCATATCTGAAATTTAACGAATTCTTAAATAATCAAATTTAATAATAAAATTAATAATAATAATATAATTATATTTAATTATTATATTATATTATTATTATACATAATAATGAGAGAGATGACGATGACTACGATGATGATGATGATGAAATAAAAGAAAATAAATAAGTAATACAAATTAGTTATTCTTTTATTGATTACTTATTTATCATCATTATTTTTCATAGTATTTTTCGACTACGTGCTTCATATTCCCGTTAGCGTATTCTGCCTTTAGAATTCATGCGGTTTTATTTAATGTCACCAATTTGGTTGCGACAGCACGTAAGTACCGCCAAGTTAGCAAATATGGTTGCAATAGTACGTAAATAGCGAATTGTCTTTATTTATAAATTTTATTAAACGTAGAAACAAACTTGAAGGGGCCTCTTGAGAAGTTAATATTGATCCTTATTTATCCTTATATATCTTTTCCTACCTTCCTAATTTATAATGGCAATAAAAGCAAAAAATAATTGTCACGCTTGAAAACTTTTATACTTTTGTGTTGTAGGCATATACATTTTTAAATAAGAATAGAAATTGGAATATTATATTTCACTTCAGTTATTTAAATAGATATCATTATTCAAATTAAAATAAAATTTATTCTTCATCGCAGTTTTTACATTTTCATTAAACGCACTTCTTATTTTGCATTTCATAATATTGCTTTTCTCGTATCTCTTTGGCTCTAATATTTCTCTGAAAATAGTATGAAGCGGGGATATTCTAGCTTCAGAACTTTCTTGAATTTTTGGTCAAATAGTTTCATCAATTGAAGTTTCAATGTTCTGATCGTTCTCTTTCTCTTCACATTTAGAGAATTCTTTTATTCTTTTTCATCCCTAAGTATATCCACTATGTTTTTACCTTAGTTATCCGCTTCGAATTATTCAGAGTCGGTGATATAGATCATATAAATATCACCTTTTTTTATTTCCAATGGCCAGGGTACAAAAGACCTCTACACCCCAAGAGAGTAGGAACAAAAACAGACAAAACAAACAAAGCGGGAAATAACAACGTGGTGAGAAAAGTCTGTGAACCCATTAAGTCCCTAGCTTGCCAATAAAGATCGAACAAAGAGGAACCCTTTAGTGCTGGGCAGTGGCGAATGTGGTCAGCATCCATTTCTACAAAATATCACAGAGCGTGCCTAAAAGGGCCTGTGCAACTTGAATTCGATGGAGATGTTTGAGAAGACAGTCGTGTCCAGCAGCCAGACGAAACTCGGTAACTGTTTTTATCTGCCGTCTACTTGGCTACATGGGAAAGATCTTTAAAGATTTGATTCACACTCGAGATCTTAGCTCTGGAATTTATCTCTCTGTGTATTGAGTTGAAGTGAGATCATTCATCTTTTTCTAACCAAAGTTGTAGATCATTTAGCCACAAAGCGTTACCAGGGAGCACTGCGGAGAGGTTGGTAAAATCATACATATCATCCTCTCTCTCATAATTTTTTTCTTCATCTATTTCAGAACATATAGCTCAACTATATTATTTATTCCTTCCAATAATTTCTATTTGAATAAATCATGATAAGGTGTGACGGTATCAGGAATTTTTTTTTATCTGAATCATTATTTAGATCAGGTGTGTCCAACCCGCGGCCCGCCTTGAATAATTTTGCGACCCGCGAGATTCTTTACAACTTAACAAAATTCGACTATTTTGTACAAATTTTTTGTTTAAAGAGTTTTTGTAAAAAATAAATCCCATAACTGTTATTATTTTATTACGTTGCTTCTCTGTTACTGCAAATTTCTTTTTTTTTTTCTAAATTGAAATTTATCAAGCATAAATTGTGCTCAAACTTAACTCACGAAAATCTGAAACATCATTACGATACGCAAATACCCATGCATTGAGATCGACTTGCAAAAACTAAGTGAAAGAGTTGAGAAACAGATATCTCACTAATTAAATAAATTAAACATTATTTGATTATTGGCATTACTATTATTATACTATCTATGTTTGTATACATGAAAAACAATAATAATATATCAGTCTGTTTTAAATTTTCCCTCCTACAAATGTTTGTAATGGATCCAAATCTGATATAAAGATATATATTTTTATATGTGACCCGCGGGATTGTAAAGTTCTTTCGAAGTGGCCCGCGAGTACATTTGGTTTGGCCACCCCTGATTTAGATGGTTGATGTAATATGGATGTTATTGACGAGGTAGTCCGGTGTTCATTATTAATACTCTTTATTGTGCATGTAGATACACGCAAGTATACACATCTTAAACAACACTTAATACAGAAAACACACAGCACTAAAGGCCACACGCATTACATAGTGACTAAGACAAAAGAGAAGGATATTCCAGAGTGTCGGTGTTTTTTATAAAGCGGCAATAAGGAAGTCTTGCAATCCGCGCGATTTTTATAGACAGGGACTATGATTGGTGGAAAGATATAGTTCGATAGATTCTGATGTAATCTTAACTTAAAAAAGCAAGATGTTAATTTTCAAGAGATACGATTACAATTATCCCTTTATGTGGATAAGCTAGTTAATTATTTATGCGCGAGTCCTGAAGGCCAGGACCATTACATATTAAAAAGCTTTTTAGATGGACTTGAAGGGAATTATTACATACACGTTTCTGAAAACTTTTAGAAATGAGTTTTAGTATGTACTAATTCTTTTTGAATTAAATAAAGTTATCCATTTTATCTTACAAAGTTTTTGGATAACGAACATCCTCCTTTTTTGCAAATCGTATGTATTTTTTTGTGGTTTTTATACTGTGTTTTGAGGAACATTTTCCCCCCTTCAAAAGAACAAAAGAAACATAAAAGATAAAATACATAATAAAAGCAGCCATAAAATGAGCCGATTGCACCAATTTCCCTTTTCTTCTACTGTTTAATTTTATATTTTCTCTTGTTTTGATCAATTTCCTTTTCCCCCCTTCAAAACTATGATCTAAAACATTAATCAACAAATGACTAAAATTATAATTTTTTACCCATTTTCCTTATTTATTTCAGATGAAAAGGAGCCCTTTCTGAAATGCCGATATCTCGTGATTTTCATGGGTTTTCTAGTCAATTTCCAAATCAATTGCTACCGTCTGAATACCAGCATTAGTATAGTTGCAATGGTAAACAATTCCATAGCTACTTCAAATGAATCCATTGACCTCGCCTCCGTGTCATGTCCTTCGAACGAAGGAGAATCAAAACACAATTTCACGAAAGAAGTAAGTCTTTTTAGATACCATTAATGGTATTCTGAATTACTCGCATCATATACAGTCGGACTCCGATTTAATGAATTTCGCGATTTAACGAATTTTTCTCTTTCCCCCATTAAAAATGAAAGCAACACCCCATTTGATGAATAATAAACCCCGAATTAGCGAATTATTTCAACAGCGCCAATTTTTTATTAGTTTGTATTAGAAAGAATTGGATTTTTATTAATTTTTTAAATGACATATCCTTTTTGTACAGAACAGAAATATTTTTCTTGAAAGCAGCACATTTTGTCGGGAAAGGATGCCGATCATTATTAGAGTTTACAGAAGTAGATGAGTCATAAGTGTAAGCTATCGTGTGAGTTTTGAATATGACAGGAAATTCCTTTCTTATCTCATCCCACTTCCCAAAGCAGAGTACATTTTAACTATTATGTTACATTTGATATAGCAATTCTCTGATGCAGACAATGACAATAAAACTTCTGTTAAAACTGTTACATTCTCTAATGCTTTATAATGCTTAGAAACTGAAAACATACCTTATGCGGCAGGATATAACTGATGGAGCATTTTCTCTGCAAAGAAGTCGAAAACTAACTCTTTCGCGAATTATAGGAATCAAAAAGATTGTCAGACATCTATTAGCAGTATTTTAAAATTTCTAATTAATTATAACTGGTGAATGATATTCGCTAATTGTATTTTTAACAGTTGAATAAGCAATGTGTAACTTCTAACAATGGATATTTTTCGTGTAGATGCTTAGTGCAACACATTTGAACTTAGTTTGAACCCCGATTTAACGAACAAAATGTTCGTTTCCGAAGAATTCGTTAAATCGGGTTCGACTGTATTTACATATTTTTTATAGAAATGGTTTTTGGAGTGCACGAGTATATGTCACTGTTAAAGTGTTAAATCCTTTATTTCATAGAATAACTAGGTATTTCATGAAATAACTTAACAAGTCAGTTAACGTGTATAAAATTATTGAATTCTACGATTTACCTAGGTATTCAAAAGAATAAAACGAATATTTTTGATCGTTAAAGTATGAAGTGCGGCTCTCGGGAAAATTCTTTGAACTGGTTCTAGCTGCTTTTAGTCAGTTTTGAACAGCAATTATAACCTTGCTATAATAAATAATGAAAAGGTATTTCAATGATAAAAGTGAATGATAAAGGTATGATAATGGTATGGTTTTTAATGATAAAGGTATTTCATAAAATTTAAATTAATATTCTCTCATATTTTTGTTTGAAAAAATTTAAACAATATTTTTATGAAGCATTAGTTTTTCTTCCCAGCATATATATTTTTTAAATAATATTTAAACATAACTATTTTTGCAACATACTTTTTTTCCCTTTCTGTTTAACTAATGTTCGTAATATGAGCAATAATAAATTATATCATCTGATTTTCCTTTTATTATTTATCAATTAATCATTCGCAATAGTGATAAAAATGTATTTTTCGAAAGATTTTAGCTATTTGTGATTAATTAATTTATAAAATTATTTTGAATTTGCCTATTTTTCAGTTTAATGATCTATCATTAGCTATTTCATAGAATAACTAGTTATTGCATAGAATAACTAGGTAAAGTGTGAAATTTTTCGTCTATTATATACTTTAACTGACTTGTCTAGTTATTTCATGAAATACCTAGTTATTCTAGGAAATAACTGAATTATATACTTTAAAAGTAACATATATATGGAATATTTTAAAAACGTTGAGTTATTTTTAATATTAGTGTCATTTTAGAAGTAAGTGAAGATTGCTGGTTGTTGACACCTGTTCTTTAAAGGACAGGTACAAGTGATGAGAATGACATTAGAGCTGCAGCTTACTTACTTAATTTTTACATTCCACCAAACGAAAAGTTTAAGAACTAATTTCATTTAGTACAGTGCTTCTAAAACTTTCAATACGAGCGACTCAATTTTCAATCATAATTTTCATCACGCCCCCCTCCATACAATAACAATAAATTCATTTCAAAAATATAGTACTTTGATGCTAGAGCTACAATATGACTTTAACTGTTAATCGTACAAATTATCAAGATAGGTATTATAAATTTTGTGTATAATTTTGTATATGATAAGCCCATGGGAGTCGGTAGAAATTATTAGTTTTGTTCTTAACTTAGTATTGATAAATTAATTATCAAATACATTGTGCAGTACAGATGCATTTATAAGTATAGATTATATCAATGTATTTTACTTTTATTATGTCAGAATGTATTTTGTTTTGCTTCCATTCAGTAAATTTGCAATTTTTTTTTAATCTTTTATTTTCGTCTTTTTGATATGCTTGCTCCTCCCTTGTAAGATGATCACGTCCCTCAAAGGGGCGCGCCCCACAGTTTGAGAAACGCTGATTTAGTGTATTGCATGATTCAGAATGCCGTTCCTTTGGTAGAACTAAGATGGAAAATTATGATTCGACTTGAATATTTTTTCGGTTTGAAAGCTCCTGACCGTAATCACTTGCCTAAACAAGATCACTTGAAAGTGTGGCATTAAAAATAATAAAATATAGCTAAATATCTTTTGAAACGACTATGACTTTAAAAAAAGTTTTCCTGTTTTCCAAAAATACGTATTTCAGTTTTAAAATCAATTCTCGAAATTACTGAGAATAAAATAATGATTAATGAATTTTAAAATAGGCTAGTAAGTACTAAAAATTTAAAAATTTTGAAAAGTTGTTCTCTTTATGAGAACAAAATTAAGCAAATTATTGCTTTTAAATCAGAAATTCTTTACTGCAAATTGGAAATTGGCAAATAGATTCGCTCTTTTTAATAACAAAAAAATTATTACTAAACCGAAGTTGATTCCTAGTTTTGGTGCTAATTTTACCAAACATTATCATAGGAGTTATTACGCGTTATACTGAATTTTTGATTTTAAACATCCCTCCCACGGTGCTTCAAATTATAGTATTTTACTTATTCATCATCACTCAAATGTGCATTATTCTCATGTTATTTCATGGAATTTAAGCAATGACATACTAATTCAGGTATTATCACCGTCGTTTACCTATGTTATTACATTCAATAGAAATGAAACATAGTATACTTCGCTTATGGTCTTTGGGGCACAGTATGACTTTTGTTGTAATATTGAAAGTGTTCATTTGAATATTCATTGAATTTGAACTGAAGATTATTTTTCAATGTTCTCAAATGGTTATTTAGGCCTTCTTGGTCCTATCTTAGTGGTTATAGGGTCTCTCCTAGCTGGTGTGCACCGCACTCTGGAGGTCAAAACAAGGGGAAACCGCAGGTCGCATTTAGTTCTATCAATCAAGCAAATTATTTTTACCAATTTCTGAAAATAAAAATTATTATAAGACGTGTAAATAGGCTGAGTTTTAAATAGCTATTGGAAAATCAAAATATATAAGTCTGATTTCCAGATAGTTAAAGAAAAATAGAATGTTAGTATACAGTGTGTCTGTCCAGTGTCCTTTTATGTCTACTCTTTACAATTATTCCATTTGGTAGCAAAATTCGTAACAGAGCCGGTAATACCACAATCGAAAAGGTTTTCTAACTTATCGGCAGCGCACTATAGATCAAAGGCTTAACAAAGGCGTCTCAAAAATGATCTTTGCCGAAGTAGCTTTACAAAAAAATCTAATATGGTTCATGTTAAGTAAAATATAGGAGTATCTAAATTCAATAGGCATTTGGGGAAATTAAAAGTTCTCAATTTAATAATAGACTAACAATTTAGAAAAACAAAATAGAGGAAAGAAGTGATTGTGTTGTGTCTACTTGCATCCTTACTAAGGTTTTACTTTTTATTCTTATACAAGAAGATGACTTTATAACGTCAACACTAAGTATTGGTCAGAATATGAAAGATTCTCTGGAGGAGCGCCACATTAGTTCTTTGCACGTGGGAGGCCAACACCCTAGGATCGGTCCTGAGTGGTCATGATCTCGAGCTTGTAGTCGGCGTGTCATGAGTTCGAACCATAGTGCCACTGGAGACCCATCGTTTTGAGGGGCTGGTGCACGTTGAATGTGTCGTGGCTCAATGTCCTTGAGTTGCCTTGGTGTAGTAGTTTGGAGCGGAGGAGGCCAGCTCTGGTGCCATCCTCGTCCCCTTAACCGAGTTTCAAACTTGCGAAGTCCATCACCTATAGCCCTCGTGTTGCTTTATAGCGCGACGTAAATAAACCTTTATTCGCTTCCTTCCTCGTTTCTTTTGAACAATTGTTTCAGTGTTTAGTGATTTTTATCCAACAGCATTATATTGCCTGCTCTAATGATATTTATTGCATCACAACTTCATTTTAGATCACAGGAGAATTTGACTGGAGTCCAGAAATCCAAGGCTATGTGTTGGGATCCAGTTTCCTTGGTTACGTGATCACTCAAATGCCTGGAGGCATGATGGCAGAAAAAGTTAGCGCCAAAGTAACGATAATATTAGGAGTATTTATATCTTCTGTATGTCAGCTGATATCACCATTTGCATCCTGGTCGAGCAGCTACTTTTTGATTGGCGTGCAATTCATCAGAGGAATAGGTCAAGTAAGTGAACACACAATATAAAATGTGTAAAAACAAATAAATGTAATAAAACACATTTTGAAACCTGTCAATTTTTATTTAGCAGGATGTAGATGAAAATTAGAATACATTATGTATTTGAAAAGTGAATTGAAAATTAAATTTTTAATCGCATTGTGTCAAACTGAGCTAAATATTTTATGTAATCACGAATTTGTTAATTTATATGCCATGTACAAGCGGCTAGTTTATTTTATGAAATCGTATGTATTAGCGTGAAAAAAAAATTGCGAACTGAAGGGAAAGCGTTCGTGTTTAGATTCTTCCAAAGCCAATAGTAGGGTTTGCAATCCCATGATATATTTTCAATCCCGGGATTTTGGGAATACGTTATCGAAATCCCGGGATTAGGATTGGACTATTTATTAAAAATACTTGCACATTTAGCATAGTTGAAATTGCATAATAAAACTGAAAGTCTAACTAAAAATTGGTTTAATATTAATTTTATTGAAACAAATAAAAAAAACCTAATTTATCATTAAAAAACAAATAAAAATAATACATAATGAAATTTATAAAGCATTTATACATTTTTTTTTTGTGTTTCTTTAAATAAGTTTTTAAAAACCATTGCACGCGTCCAACGTTTCATCGTTCGAACGGAATCTTATTTTTGTTACAAATTGTCCTGCCGAAAAATAAATTAAAAGTAAAGAAAAAAAAACTTTTTAAAAACAAGCTTTTATTTAAATGTTCTAAAAAGAATAAAATAAACTTTTCTTTTAAAACTTTTTTTGCTTATCAATTTATAACGTCATTACACAATTTATGATATAAAAACTTGTCGCGAGATTTAAGTACTCGTATTTACTTAGTTTGAAAATTTTAAAAATTTAAATCAGTCAGATCAAGTTATTTAATTTGCTTGTGTTTATCTACGCAGGAAAATCTCGCGCCATCTTGGTAACCCTACTTTGATACACTAGATAAGGTAAACCTAACTATTTCTGGAATTTTCGTATTTTGTCGGCGGGCATTTCGAATTTCATTTTGTTATTGGACACCGGGTTGGAAGTATGGCTGCGTGTGTGAGTGAATATATCTTAGAATTTTTTACTTTGTCGAATGTGAAAGGTAAGAAAGAATTGATTGAATAGTGTATGAAGGAAGGATTGATTGCTTCGAGTTATGAATGTCCTAAATGTAATGAGCGAATGGGATTATACAAACGAAAAAGTGCAGCTTTGGATGGATTTGAATGGAGAATATATATGGTGGCGCTCACACGATCATTCGCTTAGAGATGAGACCTTAAGGACTTTTTAAAATCTGTTATTGCGCTGTACCCTCCACTTGGAAAAGATCACTAGTAAGAAAGTAAGTGCTGTTTTTATATTATTTATTTCAAATGCTTAATTTCAGTATTGTTTACATATATTTTCATTACGCATCCACCTTATCTTGCTATATTCACTTGCCGCCATCTCGTTCTGACGGCGCTTATTTCGGTTTGTCGCCAATGCTGTGGGCTTTCCTAGGATTTTACCATCACCTGCTTTAATTCAAAATATATATAAATATAATTTGTGTAACCTTTAATTTATCTGATTAATTCGTTTATTCGCCGACTTATAATCATTTATTGTTATAGTTACGTTGACATCTTCGAATTATTCTAAATATGTTTTTATATATTCAATCGAGGAAAAGAATTGTAAAATGTATAAACGACTCTGGTTGAACCTAGTACGTAATTAATTTATTTTTTAGAAATATCATTCATCTAGAGATCTTTTTGATAATTTGAAATTATAAGAATAAAAGGCACCGTGGAATAAGTTTTGGCAATTATTTACATTTTCGATTACTATGAAATATTTCCAAGAAATAAACTAAACCTTCCATTAAAATGCTCCCAAAATTCACGGCAACCAAACAAAATATTTATTTGCAAAGTTGTGATAACTTCAGAATGCGATTATAAGTATAAGTAAGTTTACTTTTAACGTTTAGGGCTTGATACCAGCAGCAACATGTGTTCTCGCTGCCAACTGGCTACCTATCAACGAAAGAGGCTTGCTGAACACGGTCATGATGTCAGGGTTTTGTGTCGGAGCATTATTGGGAGGAGTAGCAACTGGTGCTCTATGTTCTTCGAGTGTACTTGGAGGCTGGCCTTCTGTGTACTACATTTTTGGTAAATTATTCTTTTGTATCTCTTTAAGTCAAGCCTACAAAGTTAAAAGTTCGATTAACTAAGTATTACCCACATAACTCCAGTAGTCTAACTCTTACAATGCGGATTGCATAAGAAAGAACAGTTTTATATTTTCTATCCATTGTGTTCAACTTTATACTTAATCACTTCTAAACTTTTTTCCTTTTCTCACACTTTTTCTAAGCATTACATTGTACGCAAATCTGTGTACATTATCCGGCCAAAAGTATCCGGACACCTAGTGGTACAGACTAGTAGTAAGGTATATATTACCATGTAGAAAGACTTATCATTAGTTTTTAATATGTGATCTTAGAAATTGACTTCCAGGCCTTTATCACAGCTGAAGTGCGTGCTACACAATCTGTATTCTAATTCTTCCCAAAAATATTCTATGGGGATTATATCGAGCTCTGAGAAGGCCAGTTCAGTTTTTCAACGACCATTTTGTTATATTATGGCTGCGAAAGTCTCGATGAGGGAATGGATCAGTTATCCTACTGGAAAAGAAATGGCATATTTTCTAAATATTGTCATAGAGCAGCATTGTGCAGAATGTCCCCATACATCTCAGAATTCATGCTTCCAACCACAGAAATTAAGAGATCCAAGCCAAACCATGGAAAACATCCACAGTATAATACTACCATCACCAAATTTTACAATCGGCACAAAATATTGCCCACCGGGCATTTCTTAAACCCAGATGCGACCATTGCATTATTAGATTCTAAAGTGAGACTCACATCACTCCAAAGAACATTTCTCCACATATCCACAATCCAATAACTGTGAGATTTGGCTAATTTCAATCGACGCTTCGCATTCTGAGGAAAGATTTCCGACTTGTGAGTGGTTGCACTACCGTAAAATTCCAGGTTTTTAACTCGACGAACAGTCCTGCTTCTGGCACTTAAGACCGATGAAGCTTGGAATGAACAATTTTTACCAATTGCGACTTGTAATTCTGTTTCACTACCTTTTTCAGAATTCTACGGCTGCATTCACTATTTTTTTGTCGACCCATCATACTGTTTTTCTGCAGTTTCAGTGCATTGACGTTTGCACTTCACAGATACATTTCATAATGGATTTTGGACTCTGTAGAATGTCCAAAATTTTACGAAATGATTTACCACAAAGGTGGTATCCCACTATAATGCCACGATTAAAGTAACTAAGCTCCTTTGTCTCACAATTGCAATATGACCGACAAACTACTGCCAAAACTTTAATAGCTTTCGATTACCCTTTACATTACGTCATCTGCTAGATTCACTTCTTGAAGGTCGGCTGCTAGTGCTTTTAGCTAGATAGAGCATAATGAACTTTAGTCCTTAACATATTTGCAAATTCAATTTTGGGTAATGAGCGTGAGCTTTCTGAATGAAGTAGAATCGAAATTAGGGAACAAAATCAATCTAACGGAAGTAATAAAAATAAGAAAAAGGGAAATTTACCAAATATATATGACTAATTTGAAAGAAAAATTATGTTAGTTGAATTATAAACTTTGCAACATTTCTATATTTTGAGTTAGAACTTATGTTTGAGAATACTAACTCAGTAAAATGGGCAACAACTTATTTTACGTATTTATGTTTAAAAAGCTTTACTTTAAAGCAAAATTTCTTAAAATTTTAATGGGTTGAAACAAATGTTTGTTAAAAATTAAGCTTGTTATTTATTAAACGTATTGATTGATCATGATTTGCATTTTAAGATCAATCCAAATAATCCCCGCAGAAGAAAGCTGGTACAAGAAGAGTAAAAACAATAGGAAAAGAAATCTTTAAGATTCTTACATTTTCCTTCAAGTAAAATTTGCCTTGGATAAAAAAAAAGAAATCAATTCAGTCAATGACTGACATTATATACAGATATAGGACAAAATAATAGGAACGCCTGTGAAAAAATGAAAATTTTTTATCAGTAAGGTGTTGAGCCACCTTTGGTCTGAATGACAGCTTGCATTTGACAAATAGAGATCTCGAATACAGAACATTTGAATTCGCACTTATTTCTCGAGGTCGGATAGTATGCGTAGAGGAGGAAACCAAGCACGGACTTTGTTCTCTAAAAAACCACACAAACACTCAAGGACGTTCAGTTTAGGTGACTGGGGACAACATATTAGATGTACTGATTTATCATCATGCCCATGTAACCATGTTTGAACGCAGTGAGACGTGCGAACATGGGCGTTGTCCTCTTGGAACACAGAACGCTTTCAGAGAGAGGTTCTGAAGTATAGGGAGAAGATCTACGAGAATACTTCGATAATGGTCCCCTGTGATCATTCCCCTTAAGACCGCGAGATGCCTCAATTCACTGGAAGATATTGCACCCCACACATCACAGAACCCCCTCCTTGTTTCACGGTTGAAACTAGGCAGTCAACATGAAATGCTTTTGCCAGTGTTCGACAGACGAACACACGTTCGGTGGTCTGGAGTTATGTAAAGGAGAGTTCATCAATCCAGATGACTTGTTTCCTTTGCAGTTGTGTCCAGTTTAGGTGGTCTTGGTATCCTGTAGTCTCTTCTTAGCAGGGTGCATAAACTTATTTGGGAATATCATTTGCCATGAATTTTTACAGCATCAAATCCCGTTGAAGGGTTTTTCAAAAAATAGGGTTTTGAAGGCGGGGTTCATCTCGGACGTTATCTGCGGCGGATCTTGCTTTTTTCGGGACTATCCTCTTAAACCCCCATCACCCCCCCAAACCCCTTTCTTTATTTTTTGTGCTTCTCAGAAGACTCCTTACCCAGGTTTGTGTATACAGTCATAATCCTTGACACAGTGGTTCTTGAAGCATCCACAAGGTTGGTTTTCGGCCTCGGACGCTTCAGGGGGGTGACCCAACTTCGGTCTTTACGTTGGAGGTCGGATATAATGACGCTTTCTAAGAACAGAATTTTTCATACCTCTCAACATACCAAACGCTTAACAACTGATATCTCCCATTTCACCGTCACTGGATGACACACTGTTGCGACAAATGGTGGTTTTTTTTTAAAAAAAACCCCCCTTTTTTTTTGGTTTATATTTTGTCCTATACCTGTATTTTTTTTTTATAAAACATTAAAAAAAATAAACTAAAAAAAAAAATTTTTTATTTGATTTTTATTTTCTTAATAAAAGGGGTTTTAAAAAAGGGTTATTTTTTAAATTAGGTTTTTTTTTTTTTGAGAAATTTTTTTTTCTCCCAAAAAACATCCCGGAAAAAATTAAATAAAATTTTTTTTTAAAAAATCAAAAGGGAAAAATTTTTAAAGGAAGAAATTTTTTACTTTCCCCTTAATTTTAAAAATTAAATTGAAACAAATTTTTCTTATTAAAAATTTATCCCCAAAATTGAAAGTAAATAAAAACAACCCCTAAAAACCCCTTTTCCCAAAAAAAATTTTTTTTAATAATCCTTTTATTTTAAAATTTTATTCAAAAATTTTTAATTTTAAAAAACCCCCTATTTTCTTTTTCTTTTTTAACTAAAAAAATCTTCAGGGCACTTCTTTTTAAAAAATTTTTTTTTTTTAAACTTTTTTAAAAATTTTTTTTCCCTTTCCCCCCCTTCTTTTTTTTTTAGCGGGGAACCTTTTTTGTAGCCCTTTTTCTTTTGGGTTTTTTTTTCCTTAAAACCTTTTTTTAAGTTTCTTATTTTAACCCTTTTTTTTCTTTTATCTTTTTACCCCCCCACCTTTTTTTTTGGGTTCTTTTCCCTGGATATTTTCCCTTTTTCTCTGGACACCAGCAGTTCTAGATGTGTGTCATGTACGATGTTAGTGATTTCTATATTTTTGTCATTTAAATTCCCTTTTCCGAAATTTTTCTTCCACTTCTTTTTTTGTCAGAGTTTGCTTTTTCTATTTTTTTCTTCTTTTCCCTTTGTTCAGCCTGGCATTGTGCACCGGAATTTTCAAGTATAAAACTCTTTTTTTCCCCCCGGGATAAGATCTTTTTTTTTTCTTTCAAATTTCCATTTCGATTAATAATTTACAAAGCTAATACAGTTTTATTCAAAAGAAAACAAACATTCTACGAATATATTTTTGAATAATTAATTTTGTAATGAATAATAATAAAAAGAACAATACAGTTTTACAAAAAAAAAAATTTTTCCCGTTAAATAATGAATCAAAAGATTTTTAAAGTTAGCTATTGAAACGACTGCTTATTTTTGGACGTGCGTTCTTAAATTCATACGTAAACAAACGTATTTATTTATGTAAGGCTATCTTCGCAAGAAAAAGTAAACGTAAAAGCGTTCCGAAGATACCAAAAGATGGGAAATGATCCGAGTAATCCTTTTTCATGATTAAATTTATTAAATTACAATTAGTTAAAGATATCAATTTAAAACGATTGAAAGCACAGTTCGTCTGCATTGTCGTAAAATGCAGCCCCTTTAACTGAAAAAAATTTGGGTTTTGGTTGCCAGCTAATGCTTTTTTCAAAACTTTTTTACAGCATTGAGGTGAATATTGAGTTGAACTTTTTAATGTTTTTTAAATTTAAAATCTTTTTTAAATAATTTTAATATCGGTATAAATGATTAAAAGGG